>JAOUZG010029365.1:2723594-2733925 GCA_026289955.1 Argiope argentata
GTGGGAAGCAATTTGATTCTACTTGTTATCTATGCGGAAACGTCACAAACCCCTCTTTTTGGCCCTTTGTCCAGGAATACCTAAAAGTGCAGCGAGTTTCAGAGCAATCGAATCTCGTTTGCATTCGTTAGGCAAATAATTTAGCATTGCATCCATTTTTTCAGGTGTTTGTGTTCTGCATTCAATCGTCATGGCTGTGCATCCAATAACGTAGAGCAAATACGAGGAATAAAGGAAGTGAGATGGATGGCATTTCGTATAAACTTAAAATTCCGCTTCAAATTATCGTCTCTGTCAAGTGATTAACTATTTGTTAGTGCGTAGAATTTTGAAGAATCACATGCAATAACTCAAAGCTCTGAATATATGAAATTTTGTTTCATGTTTCAGCACTAAAGTTGTAAACTTCTGCCGAATCATCGATTCAATTAGCTTCTATTCAAAAGACTCGTTAGATTTTCTTTATTGCAATAGAGCAACTGAAGCATGATTCACCTTTCAGTTTCAAGTAGCATTAATCATCTGCAGAATTAACCACAGTGTACATACAAACATGAAGAAAGTCAATATCTCTACAAAATAAATCCACATCTATAAAATAAATAAAAATTCAATCATCTTGGCATATGAGTACCACGGCACTGTTGCATGACTACAAATACAAAGACCATAAGAAAATCAAAGAAACGTGAAAATGTGTGCTTCAACTAGGTTGTATCAGATGAGAGCGGCGGGTATATCATTTATTCTTTAAATATGTTTTTGTGTTAAGTCTATAACTCTGTCTTTCTCTATTTCATTATCTTCATGTTATAAAGTCATGCGATACGGCGTATTTATTGCGTAGTTTAAGTAATGATGAGTGCTGTTGAGAACCGCCACCCAATTGACGTAACAAGCGGGGAGACGTTTCCGGTAGCATAAAAAAAAGGAAAGATTACAATGCGGTCGGACGAACGAATGAGCCTCAGCGGGGACACAAAAGTGAGTGCACTTGAAAGAAGGGGAGCCCGCGTTTGCGTCACAAGAAAGGGAACTTACCTTGTAAAGGGTTAATCCATAATGGCTTTGAAAAACCTTACACCTACTACCTACATTCCAAATTTCTGAAATAAAGGCATTTGTGAATATGAACCAACTTATATTATGACCGATTTTTGCGGCGTAAACCTAGAAATATATTTACTCGTGGCAATTGGTTGACGAATATTTAATTGTTCCATTTGATAAAGTTTCTTAGCTTGTATATTTGGGTAAAAACATAAAATTACATCCGTAGAGCATTTAAATCGGTAATTTTAAACAAATAGATATCTTAAATGAGCAGTGATTATTCTTTTTAATACCTTGATAAAAAAATATACTTTTCAAAATGCAAAATGGACTGCAACTTCCATTTATGAGCAGGGTCCGTTGCCGAGGATAGCCGTTTGTTTGTCATTTCACGGCTCTCTCTCTCTCTCCGCTCTGCGAGGAGTCTAGCTGGTGCTTGTTGAAGCCCGGGGTATGCGGCACCAAGAGTGCGATTGCGCTCGCATTCTTCGGGCCCCTCAGCTGGATCATGAGAGGAAAGTAGGGAATGCGAATGGAACAATTATTGCCTTTGTCCCCCGTTTATGGTTGCATTTGTGACCTAGTTTCCGACTTGTCTGACGATCATGCGATTTCGAGTTCTTTGATAGAGTCAAGTACATTCCTACATTCATGAACTATTTTCTCAGAGTGATGGTTCGAAACGATTTCGTTCTCTTCCCATCAGTACTGGGAGCTCCAGGGCATGACTGAGAAGGAAGCCGTCCGCCTCCTGCAGGGCCAGGAGGAGGCGCGACAGGGACGGGTGGCCTTCCTGGAGGCGCAGAGGATCTTCGAAGTCAAGGAGGAGAACAGACTGAAAGAATGCAGAAGAAACCTGAAGGCGATCCTTTCCGACGACAGGGCTGCAACCAGAATCCAGAGGGTGAGCATTAAATGATTTTGCATTTTCTAAAATAAAAACTCGAAATAACATTTATGTTATTTCTTTTCTTTAGTCTTTTTTTTTTGTTTAATAGTGCTAATAATTCTACTATCTAAACGGGAAAAGAGTATTATTTTGTTTCACTAAAACAAATAACGCCGAAATTGGTTTCGCATAGATCTAGGTAGAAAGTTGAATCGACTGAAAAGCCCAGCTTTCTCTCCTCCACCACGCTATTCGTTTCTTCTCCTAGTCCTGTCCTTTCTGAAACTTGGTGTATCCTCTGTTCCCATACGCTTAAAATTTAAGATAGATTGCGATAGTCACGCATCAACTGGCAACAGTGAAATTTTTTTTACCAAATTTCGATTTATGATTCGCTGTCAAATGAACTGGAACCGAGTTCTCCGAATTCGACAACAGAGTCGGGATGAGATGGTCATAACAACAATCGAAAAATGAAGATGTGTTTAAAGCTTTTTTTTGTAATATTTATTTTATATTGTGACTTTTCATTAGTAACAGAAGTTCTTCCAAAATTAATACCTGAACACAATGTATGCCTATGAAAAAAAAGAAAGATTATTCGAATATATCGAAAGAATTCCAGATGAGTTTTCCGGATAGCCGTAGGCCAACATGGTTCTAATTTTTGATATTAAAAAAAGAACGCGAGGAAATTTCGCTAATATTTTATTATATATATAAGCAAATGTCACCAATAATCGGAAACATGACTTAGAAGACGCAAGTTCCGCTTTCTAGGAACATGGAACAGAAATGATGAGCTGCGGCCCATGTCAGAACATGAAAAAGTGTGAGTCTTTGCATCTGGGCTGAATTTCCATTTTCAAAAATATCAGTTAATAAAACTGACACGCGATTAAGAACCTACACACATAAATTGTGACTTATTATGTTCATGCACTTTACATACTTCCTTTTTCCAAAAGGCCTGTGAGCTTTGTGGTGCGAATTGGAGAGGCAACTCCATCACAATGTGGCGAACGGCTCACAAGTGGTCCGCTGCGGAGCCGATCCGGGGCGCTTATTATTTTAAAACCTTCGCTGATGGCCACTTTTGAAAAAAAGGTTTTTGTTTTTTCTACTTGGCATTGAAATGTCGATAACGGATTGAATGAACTTTCTCGTGACAACTGATATTCGTTTGATCTGAGATCTTTTCAAACAATAATAAAAACTCATTTCTGTTCGAAAATATTGAGAGTAATTATTTCTCGTGGTTTATTTCTGAATCTTTTCCCTCCGCCTTATTGACACGCAGACACACCGGAAATAAATACCTTCTTCCAAAGGTTTTAAAGTTTTGTCTTCGAAAATCAACCTCTGATAACTTGTGTAATTCAATAAATTGTGCAATTGCAGTTATTACTGGATAATGATTTTATTTAATATTTTAATACTAAAAGAATTCTAGAATATTTTTTTCTATATAAACGTTTTAGAGACTGGAAAAATGAATCTGTTGAATGCAAATTTAATCTACCGTGATTTTATTGACAGAATAACCAGCTTTGGAAATCAATTTATTCATCCGAAATATTGAATAGCACTCGTAAAATATTTAAGAAATAAAATTTAAAAAAGACAGATAAGACAATGCAAAATTATAAAATAAAAGAAGAAATGTATCAGATTATTGTACAATAACCGAGCGATATGACAATAAAAGCTTGCAATATCATTAATTTAAAAATGTAGCATTTTAATGTCATAAAACTATTGCGAATCAAAATATAATTTTAAAAATTCGACAGATTCTGTTACAAATAAAATCTAGCATCATTAAAAGGATGAATGTTTTTCTTAGATAATATTATCTGAAGAAAA
This sequence comes from Argiope argentata, assembly GCA_026289955.1. Taxonomy (NCBI): domain Eukaryota; kingdom Metazoa; phylum Arthropoda; class Arachnida; order Araneae; family Araneidae; genus Argiope; species Argiope argentata. The sequence continues at coordinate 2,727,403 of JAOUZG010029365.1, forward strand.
GTGAAATGTTGGATTTTGGCATTGTCAAAGTTGAAAGAAAACTAAATTTAAATTTTGAATAATTTTGAGATGTTATTATTATTTTTGAAGAAAAAGAATTTGCTCCTTGTTCCTTTATTTTATTAGAAGTTTTGTTTTCAACTGGTGTGTGATATTGTGCTTTGAATTCAGGCGAGACTTGTCAATTTTTCTTTTTTTATTCTACTGTTCCAAAACTTTGTAAAACTGAGCCATACAAAGGTTCCTATAGTATAAGAAAACGGTATTTGCTTTTCTATAAACATCGCGCTACCTGCAATGTCTGAAAAATTCTTCAAGAGGGGAAAAAAATCCCAAATCAACTGTTTTTACGCCTTGGGCAAAATAAATAAGGAGAAATTAATATTGTAACAGGAAATGTGGGCTCAAGATTACGAATTCTCTAAATAAACCACTTTATTCTACAATCTTTCACAAAAACGAAAACAAGTATCGTGCAAACATAGAAAATATGAAATTTACTAGCAAGGGAAAGATTCTGTTTACAACCCCGGATCCTGTTCGCGCAGCTCAAGTACTTAATTTAGAAAACATAGTAAACTCTTTTTATAACAAGGAAAAGGGCATTTTAGAAGAAAAAAAATGGGAAACTATGGTCCTTAAATTGTATGAAAGGAATGTCTCTATCATTCCTACAATTAAAATTAAAATGGAACAGCAAATTAATATGATCCTTTTGGAATATTTGAAACATTGGGAGAATCGCTGTTACAAAATTTAACGGCCATGAGTAACTTTGGCGACGTAAATATTTTTCCATCAAGAAACGGAAAAGAATTGTATAAGATTCACAAACCCTCTGCTATTGCAATGCAATTGGATGCAGATGCTTTTGATTGGTTCTCGGTCTCCCTAGTGACCCTTCTTTTTTCTTTTGTTTTCCTTGTGGGTCTTCAAACTTTTTTATTTTCCCATAATTCATTCAAAACCGACTTTTTCGCGTTTTTTATCGTTTTTCTTACAATGTCTTTCGTACAGTGGAACTTTAAAGATCTAAAAAAAATGGCTTAAAGTTCCTCCTTTTTCCTTCATCCAAATTCTGGATTTTTCAAGAAACGTTCTTCAAACAGAAAAAATACTTTCTGTGCAAAACTGAAAGCTTGCTTTTCTTAGACAGACAAGATTGGACTGGTGGTGGTTTAACTGCCGGCATTCTGAAGACGCATCTGGTAGAATTATTCCAATTAGTGCCACACACAATAGCAGCCATAAAATTCTCGCAGTTGACGCTTATCATAAAGGCTTAAATTTATTATAATTAACTTATGTGCTCCTTTATGATTCAATATAGAAAATATTGAAACGTTCTTTTGATTCCTCCTCCGTTGCTGTTTTTATATTTGATTACTTTAATCTCCACCAACCTTCTTGTGGTTCAAATGAATCATCTCCTCTAAGCAATGATTTCATAGAATGGTTCAAAATCCCATCTTTGTCCTCTTTAATACCTCGAACTCTGCGTATACCACTCGTACGAGATCGAATCCCTTTTGCTTTTTGTCCTTTTTAAAGCCTCTAGCTGGAAGCAGTTTCTAATAATCCTTTAAACTTCCTTTTATATTAATTTTTTTGCAGTAGAATTGTAGGGGGAAGGGAAAAAACTCTGGCTTTCAATTACCGTTTTTTCTACCCCTTACCTTTGGGTCTTTTAAGAGACTTGTCTTTCCGAAACCGAAAATTTTCCCCTTCCGAACATTTTTTTCCTTACATACAGGCCAAATAGACCGGGTGGTGGTCTTCTAATCGGCATTCCTGCTTATATGTCCAGAAGAATGATTACTAACAATATTAGAGAAGATTCTAACTTGAACATTTTGGCAGTAGATGTACTATTACAGAATACCAAGTTCAACATTATTAATTTATATGCTCCACAAGGTTTTGATGTTGATCAGGCAAAACACTTCTTTGATTATATAACTTTACCTACTTTCATATTTGGCGATTTCGGTGATTTACTCAGAGCCGTTCATAAGCTCTGAGTAAACCTTTCGTTGATTGGCTAACTTATTCACATTTCATTCTAACTTATTCTCAATACAACTATTCCCACGCACATTTCCTTAAGAAGTTAATCTATCTTAGATCTTCTCCGTTCATCTGATATTCATAATCAAACTTCTTGTTATGTTATGGATTCAACTTTCGATAGCTATCGCAACCCGATAGTCGTTTCCTGGTTGGTTATAGAAAGTGTCAGTTGCAAATTAAAAACAATTAATTGGACGAGGGTCACACAACGAACATACGAAATTTTTAATAATACCAATCAATGTTCCATTGAGGGAATTTCAGCGAACGCAACTGTAATTCATTTGAACTATTGTCTTCCAAGTCTTATACTCCTTAGTGTAATCTTTGTTTCATGATTATAAAAAGCTTAACAAATTCCTACTTTCGTAAAAAGAAAAACTGTCAGAAACATTTCTAAAACAGATTAGATGAAACACAAAAGAATTTGTAATTCGGCTTCGTTTTCACGTTAAAATGGCAAAAAGAGAATATTGGGAAAAATTTTCACAATGTTTCGTAATCCAAAAATTTTCTTTAAAATTTTAAATAAACTTTCAAACCATACATATCTGAACTCTAAACGCAACATTATTGTACAAAACAATCTCTCTAGATGCGACCCTGCACACTAAAAATATTATTTGTAAAGACTTCTATTCAAAATACAAATATTAAATCGATGCCCTTGTAATTTTCTGAAATAAATTCCTTCCTCAATAGCAAAATCAAAATTTGGGAATGTAAGAAAGAAATTCATAAAACTAAAAAAATTACTCCTGGAGCTGACATATCCCCAGCCATCTGGATCAAAAATCTCAACAATGATCGATTTTAAATCATTTTGAAACTATTTCAACACCAGTGTGAATCAGTTGACATCCCCGAACAAGGGAAACACGCTCTCATTAATCCGATTCCGAAAACAACGACAAAACCAAATTGCCTTTCTGTCGGCCCATTATCCTGCCCTCAGTTTTCTTCCAAAGTCTTTGAATGCATCCTCACTCGATGCATTACTTACAACCTAATTTCTAACCAAAAAAACTACAAAATAGCTCATAGGATTCATTCTCTTCCGAGATAACCAAACTGCAATTCACAATATTAAGGCAAAAATCACAGAAGCTTATGAACAAGTAAAAAAATAATTCGTCGTTATGAATCCCGATATGAAAAGTGCATATGATTATATTCATATCGACTGCCTTATTTTTAAATGCTCACAACTTGGTATAACAGGCAACATGGTAAAGTGATCGCTGAACTTCCTGCAAGCCAGAGCTTTCCAGATTCGCCAGAAGCCCTTCCTTTCTTGTAACAGATCTCTGAACAAAGGGTTACCTCTGCACAGTGTTCTTTCACCAATTTTGTTCGTTATGTTTATGCATGATTTCCATGAGACCATTGGGGAAGGGATATAATGTACTCTTTTTGAGGATGATATATTTATCTTCTGCAGCCATCATTCCTGGAAAATCAGTTTTTAAAAAATACCAATTACAATTGAAAACCTATACAAGTGGTTCAATTATTGGAAGCTAAAAATTACTTCGGAAAAAAGTGCAATAGCTGAATTTTCGAAGAAAAAATTGCAACTTATCCACTAACTTCTTATTGGGGACACCTTTTAAAATGGAATGAAACGAATGAATATCTTGGTATGCATTTTTCTAAAAATAATCAAATCTCAGCAATATCTAAAACTCGCGCGCTTAAAAAGATAAATCGTGTCAAATTATTCGCATCAAAAAACCGTGGCTCCAGAACTAAAGATAATATCTGTATCACAAATAATAGCAGATTCAGTTTAAAGCATCCGACACTATTCAAACAATAGCTCTAAGAACTGCTTTAGACCTCCCAAAAGGGATCCCGAATGTTGTCTTTCTGAAATCTGCTTCTCGAGAAATTCTTTTAGAAAAAAAAAATCAAACGAAAACTATATATATAATCTAGCATTCCCGCACCCGGCATTTCTCGGGTAATGGAATTAGAGGAGGATAACAGTGCTCCGTGCACTTAGTTACGAAAATCCCCTATAATAATATCACCTATAATTTTTTCTAATTTTGGGAGGGTCCCTGGGCCCTCGGACTCCTTATATATATATACCCTTGTCCTTAACCTGTCCTTAACGATCCTTTTAAAGTATTGATTTTCTTTATAAACGCAAGCCAGCCACATTTTATTGTTATACCTATGTTTAAGCAAGAACTTCTTTGTATACAACATTTTGGGGTGTTTTTTTTCTTCTGGTGCTAAAATTATTAAGCTGCTAGATGAACTGACTCTGGAGAAAGCTACATAAAATTGGCCGTGTGAAAAACAGTCTCATCTTAAATCGATCCCTGCTACTTTTAATATCTGTCCTTGTGACTTATTAACGGTTATTGCAAAGCAAACTTTTACAGGAAACTGCACTCTTCTAAATTCAAAAGGGTAGTCCGACGGAATTAGTGGACTGCGGGGTATTAAAACCAACACTCCTCGAGGACATACAGTAATTATCGTAGCTTCGATTACATACTTACTAAGTCTAGTCATTCGTAGTCTGGTGCCATCGCGTACCCCTCAGGGGCTCACCTTCTTTAGGTGGGTACGGGTGTCCCAACCCCGAGGCTCCCAGGGATCCTTCCTCCCGTTATGTTTATCCTCCTCTACGCCTTCTACTGTCTGCTTTTTCTTCTATCCCTCGACGGCAAGCGAGGGAGCTCTCCATGAGAAGCTGTTGCCACTCTGCTTGCTTCTTATGGACAGCCAAAGTCCCCACGTGTTGGCCGTGCGTGGTAACCCATTTGAAAGACGGGTGGTGCACTGTGATCCCCGGTGTGTCAATCGGCTGGTACCTAGTCACCTGAGTGGCTAGACTGCTAGGGATCAAGCGAAGGGGTTACTCCTTGGGCTTGGCGTTAAGGGTGTTCAATGTCCCCGGGGTAACTCCCAGCGTATGGGTTTCAATTAACACTAGGGTAAGCACCGAGGCTGGGAATGGCCAGAGCCGGTGGCTGCCTTCCCTTGTTGGGCTCCATGGTGGGTGGTGTCGTTGAACCTGAATTTTTACTATATCGTATGGCTCCTCGAAAAAAGGGTCCCTTCAGTGGGCGCCATATTTATCCAAAACAAACTGAAACACCATTTGCTACTTATTTTATTGTGAAACGTATTTCTCCTACCAATTCAAATTTTGAAAATGTTTCTCCATTTCTTGTGGAGAAAGCACTCACTTCCTCTGTTGGTGAAGTTGCTAATGTCCGTAAGCTACGAACTGGAGACTTGCTTGTTGAAGTGGCATCCCGTCAGCAATCGCATAAAATTTTGAAAATGAAAACATTTGGTGACATACCTGTTGCTGTCTCTCCTCATAGTTCATTAAACTCTTCAAAAGGAGTAATCACATGTGGAGAGTTATTAAATGAACCTTTAGATGTCATTGAAAAGGAATTAAAAAGTCAAGGAGTCACACACGTGCGCCGTATCATGATCCGGCGTGATGGAAATCTTCTTGAAACTAAACGCCATGTTCTGACTTTTAACACTCCAAAGCTTCCAGACTCGATTAAAGCTGGATATATGAAATTGATTGTGAGACCCTATGTGCCAAATCCATTAAGATGCTTCAAATGCCAGCGTTTTGGCCATTCAAAGTCAAACTGCCGCGGGACCCTTACATGCGCCCGTTGTGCAGCCGCTGGTCATGAAAGCAATGAATGTTCCCAAAAGGAAAGTTGCGTTAATTGCAAAGGTGATCACACCTCTTTTTCCCGTGTCTGTCCAAAGTGGAAACTTGAGAAAGAAAACATTTCTGTGAAGTTTTCACAAAACATTTCCTTTCCTGAAGCGCGCCGTCTTGTGAAATCGCAAACTCCTAAAGAAGGAAAAAGCTATGCTACCGCAGCAAAAGTTTCTCTTATTGCATCAGGGACACAAACGAAACCCGTCGTTATATTGACTACCGACACTGAATCGGATCACATTTCTTCTGGCCCGAATAATGAGCTAACAACGTCTAAAAGCAAAAAGAAAAAACTGACGTCTGCATCACAGAAATCTCTTGCCTTGAAGTTTGCAAGACGAGGTTCTTCTGTTAAAAATCTTAAATCCATCAAATCTGTTGCTCTGGAATTGGGTAAATCCGGTCTAGCTGGTAAGGATTTGCCCACTTTATTTAAAAATTCATCTACAGGATCCGAGCTACTAAAAATCCATCCTTCTGAAGAGGATGATGATGATGATTTGCGAATGAATTGTGAACCACCTGCAGCTCTGCGTATTAGTGCAGATAACAGCTTACCTCATAATCCTTAATGGTTAATTTCGTGTCTTGGAATTGTCGTGGACTTCGGTCGAAATTTGAAGACGTTAAAGCTCTTATTAACGATACGCATCCCGTCTGTGTTGCAATTCAAGAAACTCTCTTGAAACAAGACACTTCTATGAAGTTACGGGGTTACAGCTGCATGCGTAAGGATAT
>JAOUZG010029365.1:2808925-2827299 GCA_026289955.1 Argiope argentata
CAGATAAGGATAGTTTAAGGAACAAGTTTTAGTTTTTGTTTTTTTAGAGAAAGTTAACATTCTTTTGTCCAACTCCTTTTTCCCTTGATTCATTAAAATATAAGTTGCATCGGAGTTGTGTTCGTGGATTAGTAGTTCTTTATAAAAGTATTTGCAAATTACGCAGAAATTATTAGCTGATTTATCTATAACAGTGATAACATATTTATGTTTAAACAAATTTTTATTTCTTTTTTAAAAAAATTACTGAAATAAAATCCTCTTTCTTTATTTCCTTTTGTCATTTCTTTCGTAATTGTCTTAATTTCCTCCAGAATCCCCACTTTCCATTCCCCAAAGCTCTCAGCTGACCAATGGAACTTCTTAGATAATTTAGCAATAGAAATATCCAAATCTCCAGATAAAAAGAAGTTAAGATTTTATAGTTGTTTATTTTTTCTTTTAATCTAAATTTTGTCCCCCTTTCCATTAATTCTCTTAATGTGCTGGATTCAACAATTTTTAAGTTACCCGTTATAATATGACCTTTTTTTACATCTAAGTGATCTTTATATATTTCATAGTTGCAATTGCAATCTGTTTCATTTATTTCATCTAGATTTTTGCTGTAGTGATTGTAATTGCAAGGTTGCTTCCTTAAAGTTGCTCTGTAATTAAATGCTATGGAAACATTAGTTTGATCCTTCAACGGAAAGAAAACACTATTGTTATGAATAATTTTTGGTAATTTAAGATTTTTATAGTAAATATCTAAGAATTTTATAACACAGAACTCTTTATTTAAATTATTTTTCTCTTTAAATAATAAATCGTTTTTTCCGACATTAAGCTTAAATTTAATAAGATCCAGAATTATATATTTGGTGAAAGGGTTTTTAAATTTAATCTCCTCAAATCTATTATCCATAAACAATTTAATTTTCTTTTTTCATAGATTAAAAAGGTATTCCCTGATTTTTTTTAAAGGTTTTCACAATTGTAATCCAAGTTGCAATAATTCTGAAATTCCTCCCAAATTATATGATGATCATCCTTGTTCCTTTTTCCTCTTTTAAATCTTTCACAACTTTTTTCGTTATCGTGAAATTTTTTGAAAATATTAAATTTTTTGTAAATGCAGACCTCGTTTAATTTTTCGTAACCCTCCTCACTTAGTTTACTACTTAGCCCAAATGGAAACAGAGTTTTAAGGTTACAAAGGTAAATATTTTCAAGATTTAGTCTTTTGTTTATGTTATTATCTAAAGGATTTTATATATATATATATATATATATATATATATATATATATATAACATGTTACTGATATTTAACTTCTTAAATTGTCCTTTTTTATGATGCAATATATAAATTAATGTAAAAAAATGTACATATCAGAAATCAAACGCAATCACATAAATCAGAAGAGATAATCTCACTTTAGCATTGGAATAAGAATGTTAGTATTTATGTGATTGACCTTATTCAATTTTTAAAAAAATCGTTGTGATTTTTAATGATCTTCAGATCCTCTGATGCAATTTGAAAGGAATATTTTATTATCTAAAATCAAAAATTACTATTATTAGAATTAATCGGATGACAGCATTAAAAATCAGTTCAAGAAAAATTCGCTGTTAATTCCTGTGTTTTAATAATTTACGTGAATAAAACATAGTGATAATATAATATTTGTTAATATATTTTCCAAACAGGAAAGAAGTCTAAAATAATTTTTAAAATTTTTTTTCAGTATTTACGTTTATTATTGATCGTGCTGCTATAAGAAAGACTCTTTTTTCTAATAATATGCAAGCACGTAAATGTAAACTGAAATATTTTTCTAAACCTAAATTCACAAACCTTTTCTGTGCCTTTAAAAGTTAAGAAGAATCAGAAGCCATTAAGAATTTGATTACAATACAGAATGATATACAAACCAGGAGAGGAATTTTATTCATAATTATCAATAGAGTTTTAAAAGCGGAAAAGGATTTGCTCATTCTGGGAAAAATATGTAAACCCAACTAGGAAATTATATTGGAAAGACGGTCTTTTTAGAAATGCACTTTTGAAAGAATACTTCAGCAGCCATGCTGAAATGGGAGAGGATATACAATTTTCTTATCCCTGAAGGGAGTCCATCTCATTCTCAAAAATATTTTGTTCTAATGAATGCATTCATCGCGTGAAATTAAGCTACCGAGCTTTTGAATACTGGGGTTCATTCGTTAGCATGAAGACTGAAATTCTCTCTGCAGCCGGTCCAATCTAATGATTGAAAGATGTTGTTATTTAAAAGACGAATTCTCAACCAAACTGAAAGATCTGCATTTGTTGCAATGTCACCTGTTACAACAGAAGATCGATTTGAGTGTCGAAAATTGTTATTTTCCAAATTTAAAATTTTCTCAGACAATGCTATAAATGTTACATATTTTTTATATACAACACTAGAATGCAAAACTGCGTCTGGAAACATGAAAATTAAAATTTATAAGTAGAGTCTTATTCCGACTTACTGAGCGGTGTGTGGACAGCACTGGAAGCCATTCCATTTTGAGAACAGACTGTATCTCAGGTAAGAGGAACTTCCTCCTTTCAATGATCCTATTCCCGAGGTTTAGATTTTTAAGGAATCAGAGGCAGTGAAAGATAGAACGCGATATGTAATTATGATTGCTTTTTCAAAATTAAATTGCTAAGTTGCGAAATGGTTGTAGCTTTTTCCTGACGACAATTTAGAAAGTAAAAAATCCAGGTTTATTAGATGAATTTATGAGGTAGCATTATGAATAATTAGAAGAAAAAATATGAATGAATTGTTTTACAGTTAGTTAACGTCAGAGCAATAATTCGTAGACATTTGGCCTCAAAATACATCACATATCAGAAATGTTCAATAAAAAAGTTTCAACCAGCAAATAGAATTAATTCTAATATAGCTTTTCAAAAACCTGCGGGAATATCTCAAGAAATGGAAGTTTCGCACACCACATGTGACAATATAGGTTTTAAATACTACATCGCTGAGCAACACAATAACAGTAATGTACTTATGTGGAAAGGAAATGTAGTAAGATCGTTCCTCGATCGAGGCACCCAATGCACGTTCGCACCCAGCATTTAAAATTAACGAGCCTCAATTGAAGTTCTCGGAACTGAGAAAAACAAAGTGTCATGTTTTAAATCATTAGTCCAGTGAATGCTTTTGTCCCTGGAAGTAGTGTCTGAACCAACTCCGCCAGGCGCCCACCTGATGAGAGTGGAGGATGCAAGTCGAATTTCGTGATGAATGCCATTCTGCCGGACTTTCTGTCATTTGAATCAGCTGAGATCAATCCCTCATCTGACCCTACAGCTGACTGATGATATTAAAATTGGGAGAGTATCCCACCAAAGACCTCAACATTACAGCTTGGGCTTTGAAAACTGTACGCTGCACTCAGTCAAAATTGTAAAGATCCTGACCGATTTTATGCGGCCAAATTCGCGTCCCGAAAAGAATTCGACAGAAATAATCATGATACATACTTTTACTGATCAACTGTATTTCTATTGGGGAATCGAAGAAAACGTAATTGTAAAATACTAGCCGCCCTTGGCAATCAGTCGGTTCGCCAGTATTAATGCCGACTAAAGGCTTCAATCAATTATTTTTATATAACTTGTTTTCATAATAAGTTTTTCAGCAAAATATTTTTAAGCTTCAAATTTCGACAGTCCTATAATTCACTTATGCTAGAAGCCCTTATCTTTGAAGTCCATATCTCTCTCTGATTTAAAACTGAATTTTACGTGCACTGATAGAAAATCAAAGTGGAAATGAGGAAACTTCATTTAATATAAAGACCTCTTTACTCAATCCAAGCATATCTTTAAATAAAACTAAGAACTGAAAGTAGAGTAGTCTGACGTTGAAGTTTTATGTTCACTACAGAAATTGAAGCATTATAATTTTCTCATAATTTATAATATCTCAAGGAATTATCCAGCAAGCATTTCACAAAATAAATGAAACATTCAGTTTTTAATTTTATTTTTAGATGTATATAAATGCTCTCGATAATAACATTTTTTTAATTATATACGTATCTCAAAAACTATGGTTAGATTCATATTCAGTAAAATATTCTTAATATTTTAACTTCTAAATAAATAAATAAACATTTCTATCTTCTGCGATCAAATCTTGCTGATTTATTCAGTTCTGAATATTGCAAATTTAGAACAATCACCATTTTCATAATCTTGGCCAATTATTCTAGAGTAACCCTGATTGACTACTTTAAGATCTTGATATAGTGATTTAAAATCGCAGTTTTTATCAAATAGTTATATTGAAATGTTCATAGATCGATGAGATTTGATGATTGATTTAGTTGATTGGAGTGCCACTTTTTTTATTTTAAGAACTTATTGTCTCTAGAATATTTTGTTAAATATGATACACAGAGCAAATGATAAATATAAAAATTTAAAAATCGTAATTCATCAGCATTTTTCCCCTGAATCTACTAATTATATATTTCTCTTAGAATATTTGTTCAGAAATGTATGTCTCTCCCAAAAAAATTAAGAAATTAGATGTTGGGCTCCGATTACAGAAGATGCCTTAAAGATGTTAAGCCATATTTGCCTTAAATAAATCTGTTTAATTAGATTAGTAATTTATATATAATAAAATATCATAAAAAACGTTTCCATCCATTTATTTTCCAAAAAAAAAAAAAAAAACCTTGTTTCATATTTGTTTTATTTTAAGCAGACACTTGCCGAAAATGACATTTTAATATGTTTAATTTGGAATGATAGTTGATTTATTTTTTCTCATTTGAGAAGATGATATGGTTTTGGTCAGAAAGTTTTGATGTCTTCAAAATATGCGGGTAAAAATATTTTTATCTGCATTTACAAATTTTGCGTGATTAATTATTACATATGCTTGTTTGAAAAAAAGAAGCGTTTTCAAATAGCTGACTTGCTTTTACCAGTATAGCTTTAATATTACGTCTGCTTAGTTGAAAGCAGATACGTTTTTACTTCGCATGATTCATTAAAATGCGGAGATAAATTACAATCGCGAAGGCGAGTTCTTTGATTTCTACAATCACAAAAGTAAAGGTAACAATTCAAAACATATCTTATTGTTTAAAAAAATTTAAAAAATTGAATGCAAAAATATTTTGCTTCTGCTTATTATCAATTGCTTTTTGTTCGTCTTTTCTTTGAAATGACGTCATCTTCAAGTTCGTATAAGATTTCTTACTTTTAAGTAATTAAATCCAGCTTCCAGAAGATAATCGTTTGGTACTTTTCTAAAAATTCTTTTTCAGTTTTAACTGTCGCACTTTTGTAATATATTTTTATTTTGTATTTTTATTTATTTTAATTTTTTTAATTGAATTAATAATTTTGATATTGCAAAAGATCAAGAAAATTTTCTCTTGCATTTATTGTTTAAAAAATATCACATTTCCTATTTAATTCATTTCATGTAATCACGTGATGAAAATTATATTTTTCGGTTTTATTTTTGTAGTAATTAACTTTTTTTTAATCAGAACTTCTAAAAATGTAATGGCAACATACTATTAAAAGCAATTTTTTTTTTGAGATCCTCGTGAAGATAAAATTTTATTTTTATCTTATATGAAATAAATTATTGAAAAATACAATTAAATTAATTGTTTAAAAATTCATTAAAAATAGAATTTTAATTTATAGATCAAAACATCAGTATCATTGAAAAGCTAATTTTTTTAGCTTTAACTTGATGCAAAAATCCATTTTGTGCTGTAATATTTTCGGAAGTTATAGCGAAAAAACATCAAAATTTGGCTTATTTTTTAATTAATTAAATTGAAAATTCAAAAAAGAGCTCCGAGGTGCACATTCTCGGCCCCTCTTACTCGACACTTACCAAATTTGGTAGCTGTAGGTCGAACGGTCTGGCCTGTAGAGCGCCAAACACACACACGCACACACATTGAGCTTTATTATAAGTAAAGACATCCAATTATAGGTCGGTAATAGGCACACAATACAATTACACTTTCATAAATACCCTAGATTTTGGTGAATCGCTACCTGCAGCCATCTCGTAGTTTTTCATCCTGTAGGGAGAGAGGACTCGATGCATATTCACAATTAGGAAGACAACATCGGATCCAGGTGCGGATTTGAGTTTCAGGGGCCCGAGGCGCAATTCAATTTGAGGCCCCACTCCCTTCCAGTTATATTTATAGAATGCACTTTTTATACATATTTTTCTCTCTTTTAAGCTCTGTATCCGATTTTTTATGTTAAAAAAAGAGTGGGGAGAACCTAGATAAATAAAATTGAAAATTTAAATCATTTTTTTTTCATTCTACTTGGCAGTATTTAAAAGTATGATGAAGTTAAGGGTGTAAGGTTGTTCTTAAAAAAACTAGTGCTATTTTGTACCAAATTTGTGCAATATTTTTCAGAGATATATGCCTAAATTTTCCTTATATACAGAATCAATTATTATAGAATGGAACTGTTCTTATCTTTTGGGAATGAAAATATTTTGGTTTTGTTTTAAAATGTTATCAGAATCAGCTGATATTTTATTTTGTTGTTTGAAATTACAAGCTGTTGATTCTTCCCTTCCCTTAACAGATCACTCATTAATTTCTTCGAATTCGCATTTTGCTTCGGCTCCCTCATCGGCTTTTTCTTGCGCTTATTCGGTTTTGATTTGTTGGTTTTAAACTTTTTAGGTTTGCATTCAATTCGATCTCTCTCGTCAATTTCTTCGAATTCATTTTCAACTTCAGCTAGTTCAGTGATTTTTTTCTTGTCCACATTTTTATTCAGTACGCTCATTTATTTTTTCAAATACGCATTCTTGTTCAATTCGCTCATTAATTTGTTATTAATGAGCGAAATGACGTTGTGCAAACTGAAGTAGAATATGAGCTCAAGCTGAAGTAGAATGAGCTCATATTCTACTTCAGCTTGTTGCACAACGTCTTTTTCATGTAAATTTTCAATTTCAATTTGCTCACAGATTCTTTTAGGTACACACGCTGTATCAAGTTGCTCAACTGCTCTTTCTGTCTCGTTTCCCATTTTAGCTCGTTTTTCAAACGTTACAACACATTTATTAAGTAAATTTTTAGGTTGTTCTGCATTTTGTTTTGTCTTGTGTACGTTTTGAAGTCCCCGAATCAAAAATTTTTTTCTGTAACATGGCTAAAACATTAAAAAAAATTAGTTGCATAAAAAAAATTAACTGGGCTTTTGACGATTTGAGAAATGAAAAATGAGCCCGGTTTTTAACCTCCAAATGTGCCAAAAAATATAAAGCTACGATTACAATATTTTCAAAAATACGAAAATAGAAATGAAAATTTTCTAAAAAATTATACGCTTACCAATCTTCACATTGGTCAAAGGTCAAACGCAGAAATGAATTCCTTTCCACAACACAAATCAAAGTCAATATTTTTCAAACGTGAAACGGTAAATCGATAACAGGATGTTTTGGAGAAACTAACCTCCTTTTGATAAACATCTTCTAACCAAGGTCTCTAACAAAAATGTGTCCTATGTCCTATTATACAAAAACGTTCATTGCTTGAGACCTTGAGAGCCATTCCTGTGCTTTATAGGGTCCGAGTGGGCAGGAGGGTGTAATAAATCTCTTTAGTTTCATTCAAGATAAAAGATGTAAAATGTCTGCCCCCCCCCTCCTGGTTGACTTTTTACTCTCTCATTCTCACAATAGTGGATTTTTCAAGGGCACTGATATTGCATGATTATTTGAGATAAATAAAGAACTGGGAGTGGGAATAGCAGAGTGTAAAAATGAAGGGTTCTATTAAAAAAATATCCTCTCTTTTAAAATTTAAATTATTATTATTTTAGAACTAAATTTTGAGGCCCCTTAATTTATGAGGCCCGAGGCGCGCGTCTCGTGAGCCTATTTGGAAATCCGCCTCTGATCGGATCCTCTTGCAGGCTGAGCATTCATGAAGTCTTTTCTTACAGAAGATCAAAATGCATTTCGCGCAAAGAAAGTTCAACTGTCAACACAACAAACGGCATACCTTTACACGGAAGATTGTTTAAGTGCCCAAATGGATATTTCTTCTATTTTATAAAAATAACACATGTTTAATTTGCGGCCATCGAAAATAATGTGTAGGCGAATTCAAACATCAAACTGGCTATCAAAGAATAATTTGCCGAAATTCAAAGACCCTATCGAACTTTTTAAATTGCTCACAATAACCTTCGGCATTGTTTCGCTCTTCGTGCTTTCGAGCAAACCGCTCACGACAAGGAACGAAGATCTTCCTCAGAACTCGCGCAGCTGAAAATGGTACTTTTTATGTTGATGATATCGGAGGATGAAACAGTAGAGAGTATTCCAGTATTGGGGAAAATATCAAACTATTATCTATATTGCACAGATAAAAATGGATGTGTGTCTGTCTGTCTGTAGTCGATAGATTCAAAAACCATACATCCAATTGCGAAGAAAACTTCGGAAATTATTAGATATAACCCGGGGAAGATTTTTGAATTTTCTAAAAATCATTGGGGCTCTAGGGGCTCTCGAACAAATATTCCAAAAATATCAAAATAACATTTAATTAGTAATATTTGTTAAAAGTGTAACCATGGTAACCATGAATAAATAGAAAAAATAAATTTTTATTCATGAAATTTACTTATAGAATTTACTTTTTAAAAACAAATTAAACTGTAAAAAATAACACACCCATAATAACAGTTGTAATAAAAATAAAATGTAAAACATAATGTAAGTAAAATATTGAATTGTTTTATTTATCTTTTTTTCAGTTATTGTTTGAATACTACAAAATAAATTAAAATTTGAACTATTTTAAATACATAAATTGTGTTTCCTTTAACCAATACCAGGTGTGTGCTCGACTTGTGTGCCAGGTGAAACACCTGGCGCGTGCTGTGCGGATGGAAAAGTGACGTCACCGGACGAGTGCGCCGCCCGAACCATTACTGCCTTTAGTATCAGGTGAAGCGAGTCGATTAAAAAAAATTTTTGGAAAATATACACAATTCATGCTTCTAAAGGACATCGTTCGGAGCAACGAATATCCTCAGTGCGAATTATATTCCAACATTTAAAGTACAAGGGCAAATTTATCACCCTCCTGGATCACTACTACCCTTGCCAAATGCTGATCACAAATATCTTCAGATATATTTTATGTGGAAATACTGACGAAAAAACCAACAGCCGGTGTGAATTTAATGTGAGTATTAAATGTGAGATGGTCGCTGAATTACAAAATTTGTTTGAACAACATCATGAATTAATGGAATTATTTAAAATCGCCATTTAACAAATGTAATACGACGATTACAAAGGGATAATATAGGCAGATAAAACACCTGTTAGTCAACATCGAAGACAATTCAACACATCTAAGATCGATGAAGTGGCAATTGTCATAGTTGATGACGAATTTAATATACAATAATTCTTCATATATTTCTTCAATAGTAGATTCGATAGATTTCTTCATCGTAGAAATGGTGACGCCCAGAAAGGGTCAGAAACGCATCGTTCATATGATACATTACAATATCTCATTCTATTTCGACAAGGGGAGGATGGATATCATTTTAATATTAATATTAGAAATCTTTCAACTAATGTGGACATTAACAAAAAGGTCAGTGCTATGAATTCTTACGCATATCGAACGATGATTCGTGAGAATGGCGATAATCATATATTGAAATGTGGACAATTATTTCATCAATACATTGTTGACATGTATGCAAAAATAGAAACAGAAAGGGTCCTCTACATACGACTAAATCAAGTCAAACTGTGTTCTGAGGAGTGCATCCACTTACGTGATGCAGTTGTAAAGGATGACAATCTCAGTGAATTGCGAAAAAGGGTCATTTTCCCATCCACATTTATAGGCAGCCCAAGACACGTGCATGAATATGCACAAGATGCAATGACGTTTGTTCGTGCAGATGGTCGTCCAAATTTTTTCATCACATTTACATGCAACCCTGAATGAGATGAAATAAAGGAGCTTTTATTAACTGGACAATCACCATCAGATCATCATGATATTTCTGCACGTGTATTTAAACAAAAATTAAAATCTTTAATAGATTTTATTGTGAAACACCATGTATTTGGAGAGAAGTGCGGTTGGATGTATTCCATGGAATGGCAAATAAGTGATTTACCACAAGCGCATACTTTAATATGGATGATGGAAAAAATAACACCAAACAGAATTGATGAAATCATCTCTGCAGAAATACCAGACTTTGAAACTGATAAAGACTTGCACGATATTGTCTCAAAAAATATGATTCATGGTCCATGTCGCTCACTAAATAAAATTCACCATGCATGTCATATGGAAAGTGCACAAAGCGGTATCCTTGAGACTTACCTGTTGAAACTATTACAGGGAATTATGGTTTTTCACTCTATCAACGACGAGCTACCGAAGATGGTGGAAAATCCATTAAACTAAAAGTACTCAAAAATACTATTGATGTTGATAATCGTTGGGTCATACCATATTCTCCATTACTACTAAAAACGTATAACGCACACATAAATGTAGAGTACTGCAATTAGCTATAAAATATATTTGCAAATATGCCAATAAAGGAAATGATATGGCAGTGTTTGGAGTGGAAAATACAACTGCATCTAACGATGAAGTCACCTAATATCAACTGGGATTCTACATAAGCAGCAATGAGGCTGTAGGCGTATTTCATCCTTTTCCATTCATGAGAGATATCCGACAATTGTTCATTTAGCAGTACATCTTGAAAATGGACAGCGTGTGTATTTTACATCAGAAAATGTTCGTGCAAGAGCAATGTCCCCATCAACAACAACATTAACTGAATTTTTCACATTATGTAGAAAGGATACCTTTGCAAGGACATTACTGTACTCTGAAATACCAACTTATTTTACGTGGAATACATCAACAAGAAAATTTCAGCGTCGTAAACAAGGTAAAGCAATACAAGGACACCTAAATTTATATTCCACAGAGGCATTGAGTCGTCTGTACACTGTACATCCAAATAACGCAGAATGCGTTTTACCTATTATTATTAATTATTGTTCATGGACCAACATCTTTCCAAGAATTAAAAGCAGCCGATGGTCATGTGTGTGCTACATTTCGTGAGGCTTTCCAGAAAGTAAACCTCTTAGAAAACGATGCTCATTGGGATATTTCACTCGCTGATGCTTTACTACAGCTCAACCACAGCAGATACGTACACTATTTTCCATCATACTAACTAAATGTTTTCTGTTTAATCCTAAGGATATTTGGGAAAAGTATAAGTACTATATGAGTGAAGACATTTTACATCGCAAGCGTAGAATAAATGATAATTCTAACCAATTTACATCAAATATATACAATGAAGCATTGATTTTTATTGAGGATGTATGTGTGACAATAGCCAACAAATCACTGTCAGAATTGGGGATGATTGCTCCAAATAGATCTGGTAATGAAATTTTCAATCGTGATATACAACGAAAAAAGCTCTTCGATGTTAATTAATTACAAACATTTGTTCGAATTAATCTGCCAAAATTGGTATTAGAACAACAAATAGCAAATGACACAATTATAAATACAATATCTAACAAGAGTTATGGTTTATATTTCTTAGATGTACCTGGAGGCACTGGCAAAACTTTTCTTATTTCAATTATTATGGTAACTATAAGATCACAAAATAATATTGCACTTGCTATTGCATCATCTGGTATTGCAGCAACTCTTTTGATGGTGGTTGAACAGCACATTCCGCATTGAAATTGCCATTAAATATGCAGGTAATTAAAACTCCAAAACGTAATATTAGCAAATATTATGGGATGGGAAAAGTACTACGATCATATCAGCTTATAATATGAGATGAGTGCACCATGATACACAAGAAATCACTGGAAGCACTCAATCTATTAAAAGATTTGAGAGGAAATGAGCTGCTCTTCGGCGGTGCATTCATTTTGCTGGCTGGTGATTTTCGACAAACTCTACCAGCTATACCACGTTCAACACCTGCAGATGGATTGGATGCATGTCTCAAATCATCAGTGCTCTGGCGGTATGTGGAGAAAATATCTTTAAAGACCAATTTGCGTGTGCAATTACAACAAGATGAATCTTCTGGACGATTTGCAGAACAATTGTTAGATATTGTGAACGGTAAAATGGAAATGGACGAATCCACACACTGTATTACATTGCCAGAAAACTTTTGTCTCATTGTAAAATCCACTGATGAATTGATTGCCAAATTTTTTCCAAATTTATCGCAGAATTAGGAAAATAATCAATGGATTGGTGAGCCTGCTATATTGGCAGCCAAAAACCTTGATGTGAATATAATAAACTGCACAATTCAAAATGAAATACCTGGTGAAGAAACAACATATAAATCCACAGGTACGGTTGTCAATCACAATGAATCCTTTAATTATCCAATAGAATTTTTAAATTCATTGGATCTGCCAGTAATGCCACCGCATATTTTATCTTTGAAAATTGGTTCCTCAATCATCCTTCGACGAAATATAAATCCACCGCGACTATGCAACAGGACAAGGCTATCAGTAAAAAAAAAATGAATAACATAATTGAGGCAATCATTTTAAATGGAAAACACCAAGGGGAACATTTGCTATTACCACGCATTCCCATAATGCCAAAAGATACTCCATTTGAATTCAAACGTCTACGGTTACGGACTAGCCTTTTCAATGGCAATTAACAAAGCACAGAGACAATCATTGCAAGTATGTGGATTAAATTTGATAAATACAGCTGTCCTTTCTCACATGGACAGCTGTACGTTGGGTGTTCACGAGTTGGAAAACCATCAAATTTATTTTTTCTTGCTCCAGATAGGAAAACAGAAAATGCTGTATATTTACAAGCACTACTAAGATAAAGCAACACAGCAACGCGTGAACGGTACACGCGTAGAATTAGGGGGATTCACTTCGAGAAAGTAGGTTAGTAAACTATCAATAGGGCTATCTGGGTATTTTAAAAAAAGTATACTAAAAGGTATCCTTAGAAATAATTTTGAAAAAAGGCACCATAAAAACGAGATATTTTGATCTTAAATCTAATACATTAGGATTTTACTAGTTTCCGATTATTTCTTACTCAGTGATCCACTAGGGAACATCTTCTCTTTTTGAATGTCGGGAACAATATAAATGCATGAGTGAAAAGTCTTACAGTAGAGGATTGGAATGATACTGCTCCAGTCAGTGTTGAAGAACAATATATAAATTAAATAGAAAATATTCTTGATCCTGAGTCACTAAGCATCTCCGCAGGATAGAATTCAACCTAAGGCAACAACTTTAAACTTTAAATAGAGAATCACATGCCTTCTAGGATTCGTTTTAGAAAACATGTATTTGAAATTTTGACCTTGCTGAATTTCGATTTAAAAAATTGATATTCTGAAAATATGGATTTTTTAATAACAAATTAAAAACATCTATCTATGACGATAAATCATGGCCCATCATGAATCGCAATCCAAAGAGTGGATATAGACAAAAAAATTAATATTCTGAAAATGTGAATTTTTTAATAAACAATTTTGAAAACCTATTTATGGCAATAAATTATGATAATCAATCCACTAGGAATCGCAATCCAAAGGGGTGATCAAGGCGCAGAGGGCATTTATTCGAACTTTTATCACTGCGCATTCACAAAAATTTTACAATTGCATCTTTTTGTTGCGATGCCCTTGCAAAATCTGTTTTGACTCACTTATCCTTCAAAAAAGCCAAGGGCAAATTATATGCATTGAAAATAAAATACAATGGAATATGGCCATAAAAAAGCAGATAAAATGTTTATCACAGTAGTTTTCATAATATCATTTTACTGAAGTTGAAATTTTTCTTGCCATTTTCTTTCAATAGCGTTAAAAAGAAAAGAATTTAAATAATTGTGTTAAAGGGTGATTTCAAGAAAATTTAGAAAATATAACAGATATTACATTCAAATTATGGAAAATTGAACTTTTTCATCATTTCAAAAAATTGAAAGCAAAAAACATCAGTTACGTAAGAAGTACTCAATTACGTCGTACTCACAATGGTACGTTGTGGTAATTGAACGAAAAGCATTCATTCATAAAATGAGTACAAATTTAGTTCAAAATACAATTTAAAAATTCTTTTTCCTTACATAAGGAAGAATTGAATGTTTCTAATACTCGGTTGCTCTGAAGATGTACAACCGCAGATTTTAGTGTTCGCTTCTTTAATGTTTTTGAAAAACATGCCGTGAAGCTGAGGGGAAGAGCAGGACACGTCCTTTCACCATGCATTCATAGGAAGTGTTTCTCAAAACAAATTTTTAAATCTTGAAATTTCTGTTCGTAAGATAAATAGTGCTTTTTACTATAGCTCACATATTTTATTTTTGCTAGAATACGTATTTTATATTTTACGAAAAAAGGTTAAATAGAAATAAAATTGATGTTCATAAAACGCATTTTCACATAGAAATGCTGACGAAGGTACGTTATGAAGAAAAAATGAAATTTTTCTGATGTGACAATTTTTTAATCTTATTTTCTGTGGTATAAGCATTCAGACAAAAAAATAAATCTGATTTTATTGGTTAATTAGTATGATAATTAACGCAATTGTTAAGGTATTGTTGTAACAATTTTCTAGATAGCTTTAAAAAAGTAAAGGCAAAGGTTTCAAAAGTTAGGGCAAGATCGGAAATTTCCACTATTCGTGTAGCCAAATGTTGAGGGGAATAAAAAAGGAGAGTTGCGTGATAAAACAACGTACTTACGTAAGATTTGAATTTAATAAAACTCGCACACACACCTTTTTCTTCTAATTGTTTTATTTTCATCGAATGTTAAGTACTCAGCATAGGATTACATATGAAATAATACACAAGACAAAGGGCATCCATGGCTTTGTTGACACACATGCACTCTTTGGTTGAAATGAACTATTTTCATTTTTCATAAGTGCGACTGAGTTTCGTTGATGAAGAGTTGAATTTCCTTCTTCAATGCACGATTGCTTGTCGGCTTGGCGGCATGGACCTTTGACGCCAAATGATCCTATAAAAACAAATCCATTGGCGTTCATCACACCATCTAAGGGACAGATTCTCCAATATTTGAACTCTGACGCCAAACTTTAATTATTTGTGAAATATTGTACAACAATGACGACACGTTGTTCCATCCTGCAGCGCTCCCTTTTTCCTACCCTAAACTGTCGGCCGTTTTTCAATAGAGTGGAGAAAATAGGCGGCAATACTCCGGATTGATTGAAATCGCACAGAAAAAGACCCTTGGCACTTGCAGTGAATCTGAGAGAAACCATTCAAAAAGCATCCGATCGATTGGAGGCCGATGGTGGACGGGGTTGACCCGTTTCGCCGTCGAAGCAGCTCTCCATTCGAAGGAAAGTTTCCCTTTCCGAGATCTTAAAGATCGGTGAGCGTTTCCCTGCACTTTTGTCACGTGTATCAATGCTGAATGTGTATACATATAAAAGGGATTCCTAAAAATAGGTATGGGAAAGATAATTCTATCTCATAAATGAAATGAAGGTATTTTGAGAATAAATAAAGCAGCCAAAACTTCATTTAAATTTTATTTCAAAATACTTTCCGCATTCCTTTTGGTGTTTTTAAATAACCAAAACGAAGAAATAGCGATTAAATCTACGTGAAAGTGAAAAATAGAGCTTAATTGAATAGATCACGGTTGCATTGTACATATGAAAAGCGTTTCAATTTCTGCTAATTTGATACGACCACTTGATAGACAAATTATATTTTCATTGCATTTTTGGAAGATAACGTTGTTTTTTCCTTTTATTCGTTATTTTTAATTTATTCAGAACTGAGATAAAAATTTATAGGCTATTTAATTGTAATGTCATTTCAGTTAATCCCCAGTAGATTACTTTTTTAGCCAGTTATTTTTATAAAAACCAAATTTAAATTTAAACCAATCAATGATTTAAATTAGTTATACCAGTGAAAAATGGGAGATTCTGAAATTTAATACAAAATGTCTTTTGAAATGCCCGGAAAAAATAATGGCGGCCGCTGAAATTTCCCGGAGGAAGCGTCGTTTCCTCAGCAGACACTCGGGAGTGTCACCCTCCCGTCGGCGGGGACCGGTTTCCGAGCACAGCGGCTCTTCGGCGCACCGCCCCTCGCCCAATTCCGTGGATGTCTGCAACGCTCGCAACGAGGCGATTTTTTTGAAGCCTGATCAGAAAGAGCCGCGCTTCAGAAATAAGCGCGAATGCGCACTCGCCCTCCTCTCGAACTTTAAGAGAATTCCCCCCTCTTCTAACTGTACATTTCTCTAATTTAAATACATACGATCATTTTTAGTGCTCTGGCATTTATTATTCATACGATAGCGTCGAATTTCAAAAAAAAAAAAAATAAATTATAATAATAATCCTGTGTTATATTTTTAAAAACTATGCAGAATTGTTTGCTCTAAATGGTTGATTGATTAGAGTACGACTTCTTTTTACATGTCTCTCGTGCTTTTAAAGCGTTTCTAAGACAATATGTATTTCCAAAACACCATTATTTACAATTTGATTTTTTAATATCTATAAGTTCACTCTTATTTTGAATAAAGAAATTAATAATGAAATTAGGCGAAACACGACTCATCGAAATATTTTTCTAAAATCTGTTCTTACCTTTTTCGGGATGGAAGTGTTTAAAAAAGGGCTGATAAGACCAATGTTTTATGGAATGAAATTATTTTAATGTTTTCTTAATTTTCCTAAAATCAAAAAAAAAAATGTCATTGTTTTAATTGCTGCAAAACATTCATTAAAATTATTTTTATATTTCTTTGCTAGTATATGGAATTTGAAATAATTAAAACGTAATAAATATTTATAGCAGACTTGTTATTTTTTTTAAAAAAATAAATCTGCTTTTGACAACTACACAGTATTAACGACTTACGCTAAAAAAGAAAAAGGCAATATCGCCGTCCAGGTAAGTCATTATGAAAATCGAAAATTGCAATTTTGAGATAGTTTCAATTTCTGTATCGAGGCGTCATGAAAAGTAGTAAAGAAAAAATTACGTGCTTCCAACCCTTGCGGTAAGTCTGACGATGATTTGACAGCTGAATCGAAACATCAACTGACCTTTGAGCATTCGATCTGTTTGCGAGTTTCCAAGACGAAATATTCATTGGCTTAATCTCTTTTCATTTGGTGATCTTAAATTTTCATAATTGAAAACAAAATCTTTTAGTCTACTAATTCTTTAAGTTTCTTAATAAATTCTGCAAATATTATCAATGGATTTTAATAACTAATTAAAAGATGTTAGAAATCGTAAGTATGAGGGAAGCAATAAAAATTTTTAAATCTAATTTTGATTTCATTAATAGTTTTGAGAGTTTTTCAATAAATCTGCTTACGTACCCATAGGTGGCAATATTATTATTTTTTTGCTAAATTTTTTTTATTTCCTTTCGATTGAAACTTGATGCATATTAAGCTAGGGATATAAAGAAACGCTGAAAATAAGAAAAAGCGTAACCGGTGGATGATGATCAGCCGTAATTTCAATTGAAGCTTCACTTCTTGAAGAATGCATTTATTTTCATCATGCACAAATGGAAGTAGAGCTTCAACTCAAATTTTTTTTTGTTTCAATCTAATATCTGGCATCACTGGTTTTCCAAGAATGTTCTATGAAATCTTTCGTCGCCGTCCTTTTGACCAGGTGTGTAACACAGATATATGCTCATTGCATTTTAATATTTAAACTAGATAGTAATTGATCAAATGCAGTACGATAAAACTCTAATCCTCTTTAAGAATTGCACATTTTTATTTCAGATTTTATTATCTCAAAGATCAGTATCGATACTTATTGAAAGCACTTCAGTAAGTCACATTTAAAAAAAAATTATATTAAATATCAAATTCATATGAGAAAACCTCAACAGATAAAAAATATAAAATTCCACTCAACGTTTTTACGGTGGCAGAACTCCAAATGTGTCGATAAACCTGACCGATATGCTGAAAATGTATTTCTCGGCAGAAATGAATTCTTTTGAAAGTGAGAACTTTTCTTCTGTTTAATTGAATGTTATGAACTAAACTATGTGGAACTTGGACACGAAAATATTTCTTCTAAATCGAGGAAGATGAGAAATTATAGAAGATGATCTGAAACCATTTCTAGAGAGTGCAGGAATATGACTTCAGGAAAATAAGAGCATATACACTATGATTTTTCAGAACTTCAATTTCAGCCAATAAGCAATATAAACGTTGATACACA
>JAOUZG010029365.1:2827699-2846938 GCA_026289955.1 Argiope argentata
GAATACCATATATATATATATATATATATATATATATATATATATATATATATATATATATATATAATCCAGTATATTTTTCTGGAAGTGGTATAACAAATTAGGCACGTAAGGCAAGGCACAGAAATTGCATGCTTGCAGGTTTAGAGAAAATATCCTAAATTGTACACCTTACCCTTTGGTATCACTACCGTTGCCGTATGCTCATCCTCTGCAATTCATATCTAAATCCAGCTCGTTTAATTTTTTCAATAGAGTTTTTGTCAGTCCATTTACTTCAATAAACCCTCTAAAGGACTAATTTACTTAATCTTTTCTCTTTAAAATTTACATACATAATAATGGCTGACGTTTTTTTTTCTTGAGAAATATCAGAAATGGAATCCATTTGGATACTATAGTACACGGCTTCTTTCACATCGTCCTTTTAATTCGTGATCATGTTCGGGGTGCGTGTCAACCCTCAGAAGGCCGGCCCTTTTATAACATCGCCTCACTACATGTTGGAACTTAGAAAAGATTAGGCGAAAGTACTCCTTGAATTATTTGAAAAAAAGGGGACAATCGGGCCTTTTTGTTGTTGTTTCGGCTTCAAAATGTCTATTTTAAAAAGACATTTTAGCTCTGACCAAGTTTGCAATAATTTTAAAATAATAATAAAACCTTTTCTTACATTTCATCGACATTTTTTTTGACATTTATAATAGCGTTCCCAGAAGGAATTTTTTCGGCGGAATCTTCCGATGCATTCAGCGCCCCCGTTCGTCGGCTGCACGAAGTCGCGCTGGGGAGATGCGAGAGCGGATTCTCGGCACTGCGCCACACTCGTTGAGATGGAGACCCGGTGGCATATAAACTAACCTTACATTGATAGGAGCCTTACAAAAATTTAAGCCCGCTGATTGGTTGGACTCATCCTACGTCAGGACCTGTGATGTCAACTGATATATCTGTGTACTAATAGCGATCCTTTGTTCTTTTTTTTTCACATAACTACTTAATACATATTATTTTTTCATTCTTTTTCAAATGTCTGTGTTTTCGGAGACTAAATTTCCAACTTCATTTTGTAGTGAAGTTGAATCATATGCACGGAATGTAATTACTGTTCGCAGCGATGTGAAAAATTTAGAATTTTTAAGAGACAAAATAATGTAATAATAAATTCCCATTCTTCTAACAACGAATATTTCTTCATGGAAGATTTAAAATAATTTGTATAATTTTTCCGAAATTTATTTTTCAGGAAAATTAAGCATTTAAAAACTTATCTTATTTTCAATTGAAAAAAATCTGGTGCCAATTTTTTTAGGCCATTCCTTTTTCTCAAATACGAAAGTTGAAAGGGAAGCCATCTTTCATTTACCAAAATTTTTTATTTTCATTCGGAAAAATTTCAAGGATTTTAAAAGGAATTCTTGTTTTTTTTTTTTCTTTCTGAAATAAACTTCTTACAAGGAATTTTTTTAGAAACCAAAATTGCTACATAAACGTTAATTTGGGGCAAATATTATAAATTCTGTTGTGTTTTTTACAGATATAGCTCAAGAATATAGAGCAGATAGAAAGCAGCAGAATTTGAAGCTTATAACAGCTGACTATTCAATTTTTTTAATTTGTCAAAGATTTGCGTCAAAAGATTTGGTTTGGAGTGAATGATTCCACTTCACTATAAAATGGTCGGAAGATATGTCTCCAAAAACAGAGACATTTCATAAAGATTGAGAAAAAGAAACTGTATGAATTTTTTATGTCTAAGACCAGAGAAGCGCTGCGCTAATCCTTAAACATCACATTTCATGACGTAGGATGAGCCCAACCAATCAGCGGGCTTAAATTTTTGTATGGTTCCTATCAATGTGAGGTTAGTTTATATGCAGCCCGGTGAGCTTCGGGAAGCAGAAGAAGCGAGGCTTTCAGGCGCCGGCGCGTCTCTTTCCAGTAAGTCGTGCATCCTGGAACAATAGACTTGACGAACAATAGCACAAAAGAATGACTTTATATCCGCCAACAAAATAAATAAAATAAAAATAAAAACTTATAAAAATATAAACACAAGAATCGTAAATTACTTCCCCTCTCCTGATTTTTCTATTCAAATGTAAGACGCTTTAAGAGAATCAAGGACATTAACTTTTTTCCGAAATATGCGGCAGGTCTTAAAATGGAAATGAAGACTTGCACTTTTGCTGGTTTCGTTCCCTTTCTTTCACTTGTCGTGACTCAAGAACAACTGCATATTTCATGGCTGAATGGGGAGTTGTAGCTCGGAAATGTTTTTAAAGATCATTCAAATCCTTGACCTAAAGAAGTGTTCCGGTAACCAACTCATCGAAAACGCTCTGACAAAAGCTAGTGGGTGGCTAAAAAAAATCTTAGTCGCATTAAAGGTTTAATTTTAGCCCCCCCCCCCCACCAACTAATATTAAATCGTGTGATTAAGACTTACTTTCACTTTCTCGTATGCGTAGTGTTTATAAAGTAGAGAAACCGTCGAAAAATTCGAACCTGAGAGTTTGACAAACCTCCACGTTTCAGAACTCCCCGAGTTCGAAAAACACATTTTTGGAAAAGGTCAGTCTATCGATCTGTGACAAAAATAACTGAAAAACCCTTTGAGATAAATAGACGAAATTCGGTGTACGGTGCTGACATCAAATTTTCAGATTTCTATCGAATTTCGAGAAAAATTCGCTCAATATAAATGAGCACGACATCTACGAAACCAAAAGAGCTGGAGCGATGAGATGCGGCCCACTTGCTTGACATCTATGGTGTAAACACCTGTCAAATTTTGAATCAAGCAAGTGAAGTGGATCTTCTGTCGGTTTTTACTTTCAGAAACGTATCAACGTGACTACTCAAAAACGTGACGAACTTGAATAGGTTCCATTCGGTGTTCGATTTTGTGACTGCAGGAGTCGTTTTTCTTCACCGGTGAAAGGAAACGCGTCTAGAGCTCAAGTTCAGTTTTCAGACACTATTAACCGCATACCACGGACTCATTGCCAAGATATCCCACAAGTAAATCAAGGAAAAGGCCAAATTCACGCCAAAGGTTAATATTTCGTGACTATTGTGTGCCAGTTCTACGGATGGTATCATTCTCATTGGAGAGTATGGGAGAAAGTTTTTTTTTTGGGGGGGGAGGTGGTGGTGGGTGGTCCACTGTCGTTGGTTTAGAAAGCGCCCTCGCAGACCAAATGAATGCGTGCATTTCTACTTTCTCGCGTGTGAACTGTAGGAAAGCACTATAAACATTCGAATTTCATATTTTGAAGAAATTCCATGTTTTCCGGAATTTGAAAGACATATTTTGGGAAAATATCTGCCTGTAAGGAAGACAATTCAAAAACGCTCAAAATCGCTTATGCGTCCCGTTTTGTCCCGTAAAACCGCGTTTTTTAAATTGCCATCGTTACGCGTCCGTTCAACTTATACTCAATATCGCAGTAGAATCGGATAAAGTTATCTTAGTATTTTGTCATCCCTCTGATCCACGAAGCCTTTGGGGAAAGTACAAGGACAGTTTTTCAGAAGACATCCGGTTTCAGCATGAAAGACAACTGCAAGACTCCGCTCTTTCAACTAAGGACAAAGCGTACAACCAATGCTTGATTCTGATTAAAGACACTGTTCAGACTCTGGGAGGTCAATACTTAATGGATTGGTTCACCTCAGTCTGAGCGATTTGAGACTCATTTGCAAAAGAGAGAGTACATGCGATAAACAAATTTTGATCTTGAAGATTTGAAGAAAAAAGTATATAATGCTGAAGCCTCTCTAACAGACGAACAGTCCAACATATATCAAAAGGTCCTCAACAGCATCGAGTATGGTACAGGCCCAATATTTTTCTTAGATTCACCTGGTGGCACTGCAAAAATATTTCTCTTAAGTTTTTCTTCTTTCAAAGGTCAGAAGCAATAAAGGCATTGCCTTGGCAACTGCATCATCTGGAATAGCTGCAATGTTATTGGAGGGTGGAAAGTCAGCTCATTCGACTTTTAGATTACCCATTAACATCAATTACAGAGAGAATCTAATGTGCAGTATTAAAAAACAGAGTAATTTGGGTAAGGCTTTTACAAGATTGCAAACTTATTATCTGGGATGAGAGTACTATGGCTCATAAAGCAGGATTCGAGGCACTTAATGCAACTCTCAAAGATCTAAGAAATTCTGATGAAGTAATGGGTGGAGTAACTGTTCTACGAGCAGGAGATTTTCGTCAAACAATACCGGTTGTATCTAGAAGAACGCATGCAAATGAAGTTAAAGCCTGCATCAAACCGTCGTATCTATGGCCTAAAGTGCAGAAACTGTTTGAATAAGAATATGAGTGTTCACTGACATGGAGATGCATCAGCAGAATTGTTTTGTAACCTCCTCCTTAAAATTGGAGACAGAACATATTTGAATGTGTTGGCAAAATTATTATACCCCATGAACTCTCTACGGTAAACACGGAGTTTCCAGACCTCATGACCAAGATTTATCCTGATATTGCTGATATAAAAAATAAGCCAATTGAATGATTTAATAAGTATGTGATCGAATCTACGATAATTTCTGGATATGCTCGAGGGGAGTTGGTTTTAATACCCCGCATTCCACTAATTCTATCGGACTATCCTTTTGAATTTAGAAGAGTACAGTTTCCTGTAAAAGTTTGATTGTAATAACCATTA
Source organism: Argiope argentata (assembly GCA_026289955.1). Lineage (NCBI taxonomy): Eukaryota > Metazoa > Arthropoda > Arachnida > Araneae > Araneidae > Argiope > Argiope argentata. Next base: position 2,832,391 of record JAOUZG010029365.1, read on the forward strand.
ATAAGTCACAAGGACAGACATTAAAAGTAACAGGGATCGATTTAAGAGAAGACTGTTTTTCACACGGCCAATTTTATGTAGCTTTCTCCAGAGTCAGTTGATCAAGCAGCTTAATCATTTTAGCAGCAGAAAAACCCTCCAAAAATGATTAATTATTAAAAAGTAAGAAATCATAAACAAACTGGAAGATGATATTGCATAGAAACGATAAACAAAAAGCAATTGAGGGTAACTTTAATTAAATATTTCGAACAATATCAGCAAAATAAACCTCAAATGTCATGGGTCAGGTGATTCGCTATCTACCAATGAAAAAATGAATACTTTTTACCTTCAAATTTCAGAGACATCAAAACCTCCTAACCAAGCATCAATGTTCTCACATAATAATAAATAGTTTTCTTGGTGCTATTTTTCTTTAAAACTAAAATTTACCCTAAAATTTTACTCATGGGTTTTGGCAATACCTCTTCGTTCGTATACTCACAACTCTATTTCCTTTTAGTCATCATTACATCACTATATCATTTCAAACATGAAGGATGACAACAGAGATAAGTTAATAGAAAAGAAAAAAAATTAAGCTAATGATAGAGATGCGTAAGGTCTTAATGCTGTTCAACAAAGACCATTTATAAATTTCCTTATTTCATAAGCATCTGCGCTATTTTTTTAATGAATTAATATTAATAAAAAAGAACTTGCACAGAAATGAGATAAATTTAGACGAATGGGTAAAATTTCGAATTTTATGTTGGTGTAAAATTGTATTTTCTGACATGATTTTCTTCGAAATATTATTACCAAAAACAATCAAAATTTTGGTTATTTGTCATGACCCGAAACTGCTGTAGCTGTTGAATATCTGCTCGTTTGTTTGCAAAAGTTTTATCATTCCTGTTCAAGTTTTCCGGACGTTTGCTATTAAGTTAACGTTAAATTATTATTATTTAATTTTTAAAAAATGTCAAACGATGTTATAAAATAAAAGAAAAAGGTTAGAAAGTAGTGTGGGTGACAGGGCAATTTAGAGTCTTGTCATTGCTCAGCGAAGGACTATCTACCCATCTCATTTCAAGGCCATCTGCTTAAATTTTGAAAAGAATTATTAATAATTCGAAGAAAAACAGCTCCGAAAGAAAATTGTATCATTAAAAAGGGTAAAACTGTTTTTTTTTAAATAATTTCTGAGAAAAGAAAATGCAAAATAGGAGTCATTTTTTCGTAGTAGGTAACGATTGAATCCGCTCCATTTCTCCCGCCGCCGTCGACCCGCGCCCGCTTTGAGGAATTGACTGAACTGCCGCATTCGAGCGAGTCAGGACCACAGCGCCAGAATACTGACACCAGCCCTGTGGTCAGGATCCGACGGACAGATGCGGAAGAGAATAAAACAGAAATTTAAAAAAAAATAGGGGTAAATAATTCAAAGTTAATTTTATACTGTTAATTAAAAAAATTTATATTTGAAAGAAATATGTTCAGTAATGTATTGATGTTATTCAGTTTGTAAAATTTTGAATTTTGAAAAGGTATTGAGATTTTTCTTGTCGTATTTTTTGTTCCAAAGTTACTGCAGGAAAATGGCAACATTTCCGTTAATTTCTGATTAATTGAATGTTTTATTAACTTTTGCATTTTGTAAAGTAGACAGCCTTATTTTTCATGTTTTGAAGAATTGAAGAATAAGCGAACAAAATTTAGTTGGGACCGATGCAATCATTTTGGAGGAGATGGGGAACGCGCGCGAGCACACACACACATAGGTACTTATTCCTACAAGGTACTGAATAATAATTCCAATCCCTCTTTATCGAGCAGTTTGAGAAACAAGGCATCTTTTTTTAATGAAATGGCGATATTTGAAGATGTCTTTTTTAACATTATCAGGATTTTCCCTTTTCTCTTACCTGGTTTCAATTCTCATCATTTCAGAGAACAAGTTCTCTCTTCTTTTTTTTTTTCAGTAGGTCTTGTTGACTTTTTTTCTTTTTTATGAACCTTATTTATTTCCAAGTCGGTGAAATTTCCGTCATTTTCCAAATAAAAATACATATCATTTCCAATATTTATCAAACAGAAATATCCATTGATGACTGCCTAAAGTAATGAATCAAACAACGGGCATCCGCTTGTAGTCAATGGAGACGAGGACGAATACCATCGATTGCACGGCACATTTCACGGGGCTCCAAAAACTATTTCCGTTAATATCAGCAAATGATAACGAATATGAAGCTCGACCTTTTTTAAAAAACTCTGAGAGCTGAAATTCGTATTCATCAATTTATGCCAATTAATTGAAGTAAAACATTATGTTTTTTTTAATATTCTATTATTGACTTACTAATAAAATTGGATAGCTATTTTTGTTAAATAGGTATCATCTTTAGAAATTTTCAATAGAACGTTTTTGCTGCATTTATCTTATAATTTCGAACTTCGAACAGCCAGCCGTGCAACACCGGAGACTGTTTTTCTAGCTTCATACTTCCTCGTTATTCTTGTATACCCTGAAAACAAAAGTACAGAAGGAATTGATACTGCAAATCTATGACAGAAAATAAGTGGAAACTCACGAAAGATGAGTTTTTATATCAAATCTTAAACCCGTGTTCACGTGCACAAGAAGGGACACCACGCATTATTCGCAGTTTCATGGTTAGGAAAAGGTGACAACCAAAGGCACCATCCACTGTGCGCAGATTCTGGAAGAAGGTGCTTCTGCAGACTCCGGTGAGATTCATTTCCCTTTAAAGTTGCTGGTGTCCAACATCGTCTGTGGACGCCGTCAATAACTGCAGAAGTTTTCAGAAAGTCCTGCTTCTTTGTGGGGAGAGGTAAGGTACAAATAATTAGATTAGCGTATTTAGAAAATACATATTTAATTCCGTCCGCGCCCATTTTCTGCTACTCGTAGGTGTGCTCAGAACGCGAGACGATTTCGTTCCCTCCTAGAAGAGGCGACTCAATCGTCGATCTCGACAAGCTCTTCCGTGTTCAGCGATAACACGAAAACATTTGACCTCTCCGTCTTCCAGGTCAACCCTGAACCTCCGCGCCGGGTATCAGTGAAGGAAGCTTCTTCCAGATCTTCCGCAGATAAAATCGAAAGGGTGTCTTGTGTTCTTTTCCACGGAGACTTCTGGCCAGAAGCAGAAGGAGAGTACCACGAAAACCTTTTTTTTTTCTTTTCGGTTCAGAGAATTCGAATGTTCCTTCGCATCTTGCAAGAAGCGAGTGCCGCCAAACCTGACCGTGGGAGCGAGTGTTCCGCGAGGCGCTCCAGTTCAGTCGGTCGAATGGATCGGTTATGAGCAGGTGGCGGGTCAACGGGTCTGGCCGAGGTAGGAATGCCACTGAAGTACGTCTTGCTGCTCGGTGCGTGCGCAGTGGTGGTGCAGTGCCTGATCGCCGAATATGAAACTTACAAACCGAAACCTATTCTGTACTGCGACGGAAAAACCTTGGCGGAAATTGTGCTGGACGAAGACGGGGAGATGACGCACTGCCGTCTTCATGAACTCGAGTAAGTGCCCATTCAGCTGTAACGGCTAGGATTTTTTTTTTTTTTGGAATAGAGTAGTTTCATAGTTTGTAATATAAATGACATGTTAACGAATTTGCAGAAAAAAGGTTTAAAAGCATATAAGTGCCAGAAAAGGACGAGCAAATAAAATGGGAAATGTTTCTTGGCTTCGAAATCAATGAAAAGATGTTTGCAGATTCGAATATCGGCTGTGTTTGGCGGCTTGTGAACTTTAACCTCTCACAGAGGATCAAATATCTTTAATTCGTGTGATGTGCACATTTGGGGAAAGGATTCGGCTGCGTCCGATCTCAACAGAGATCTGTCCCCCCAAAAAGGATCTGCACAAATATGGAAATTAACATTCAGAATGAAAAATATTTTGAAGCTTTTCATCTGATGAAAATTCAGATGAAAAATGTCGAAAGCTTATAGAAAAATATGATAGCATTAAATCATGTTATGCCCCTTTGCGTCGTAATATGAATTGGGTCTGAAAAAACGAAAATCAATAAATGGTTTTTCAGACCTGTTCAACACCTTTTGTTATAATAGCTTTTTCCGAAAAGCTACAACTGGGTCGATTGCTAACTTCGGAAATTCGAAGACCCAAATGAATGCGATTTTTAAGCAACCTTGCTCGCTTCAGAGCAGCTCGCCAGAGTAACGAAGTCGAGTTTTCAGTGTTTACTGTAAGAAAGCATATTTTTCTCCTCATTTCTAAAAACACTTTTCGATAGTCGAGTTCTTTTCATTTGGGAATTTCTTATAACCTGTGGTCTTTCTAGATTCTTAGATTTCAATTCCGGCATTGATGCAGTAGTGATGAATCTTGGGGGAAAATGTACGTTTCTGATAGGTTTTGATTGCGCATAATTCTCTAAAAAGTGCTCACTAAATTTGATGCGGGGTTTTACAGATTTCTGCCGAAATTCGGATGAAACGCGCAGACGGGAAATCTGTCTCTTACCCCCCCCCCGTTCGCGTGCACGTGAATCAGAAGTCAAAGAGTTACGTGGAAGGAATTGGATGCTCGGATTAATCGCCGGGTATCCCAGGCCGATTTGTAATAGGCTTCTAGATGATGATACAAAAGAAGAAGAAAAAGTGAGAAAAAATAAGTTCCAGTCTGTAGAAGGAAAGGCGTCCAATCACTTCAATGTTATTCAGTTTTCTTCAATGCATATGGGAAGCAGAGCTGCTTCACTGAGCATCCCACTCCCTTCCCGTCCTAAGGACTCTCGCTGACTAATTGAATTAAGGAACGCTAATTGGTTATAATGATGCTTTTAAACAAAACGCTTTAAGCATGAAGTGACATTAGATTTTAAAGTCGCGTCGCTTTGAGTTTTACGCCTGATCCCTCGGTTATGCACATGAACCGTGCCCCACAACACCAACGCAGAGCTAGGAAAGCAAATTTTCGGATTATCTGGAGTCGCAGCACTGCCACTCCGCTTTCTCACTCTCCGTGTCAGCTGAGGAGATAATAGCCGGACTTTCTCTTTCTTAACTCCTGACAACTGAAGGAGAATTCCAAAACTGGAGTTCGGACGGAACGGACCGAATTCCGTCACAGCTGTTAAAACTAGCGCAAACATGTGCGCATTCTTTTCTCACCCACAGAGATCCATCTCTGTTGTCAAGTCATTTTTTTTATTGTTTCATTCCGTCGAAGCAATGGAGGGTGCCACAGAAACCAGAATTTTTTTAAAAATTTTTTAATCTTTTTCCCATAATTAAGGGTCGAACTTCAAGAGAATTTGTCAATATTTTTCTGATGAGAAAGGAAAAAAGAATTTTTGTAGAATCTGTATTAAATTATCAGCTTAGGGGTCAGTTTGTTCGCTTTAATGTCGATTTTCATGGCTGTTTGATATTTAATATAAACTACATTTTTTAAAATTGATTTTTTCAGATTTTATTATATTGGACTGAAAAATAGAAATTTAAAGGAGTTATCCTATTAGAAATAACAGAGGGAAATAACAAGCGAGCTTATTGCGAAATAAAAGCGGAAGTGAAAATATTATTTCGTAGTTAATGCATAAAGAAAGCAATTTGTTCTTTTAATTTCCGATTCGATTTCGATTTTAATATTCGTAAAAGCGCACGACTGAATAAATCGGTGTAGTGATAATATAAGGGGAAACCTCTTCACAACCCTATCACTACAAATTGTGAGCTAAATTCAGTTTTAAAATTCAGTAAAAGAAAAGAAAAATACTTAGAAAGAAATGGAATTTGTACATTTAATAAGGTAATTTTTTATGTTTTAAAATAAAGTAACAACTATTTTTGGGAGATAATATTTTGGAATTATATGATTGTAAAAGACTAAAAAATGTACTTATTTTTTAGTTAGATGGATGAGTAAAAGCTGATCTTGACTTGATCTTGTTCTAAAGGGCACGCTTTCTACATTTCATCAAGATCGAAAGAAAATTGTTGATTTTTATAAAAGACGTTTACCTTTATGCAGAGAGAATATTATTTTAGCTTTAAAACCTTTCTCTCTCTCTATGACAATGGCTCTAAAATTATTATTAAAGAAGCGAAAAAAATTTAAAATCCCCCCCCTTTTTAGTGTAGTGAACAACTTTTGTTGTGGCCAGAACAACATATCGCCTGCCTCACACCCCTGAGTTTGGGACAGTTATGGCTACTGGATGGTTAAATGAACGCTTCATTTTTATTAAAGCACTATTATCAAGCAGACAAAACACACACACACAGAGAGAGATTTGCTTACTATGGTCTTTAGGAAATCCATAAGAAAACGAAATATTTGAATGGCATAGTAGAAGAAAAAATTTTAAGACTCAGAACATTATGAAATTAGAAAAGTAAATTCTAATAGAACAGAAACAACGTGAGAATCTTTTGCGTTTAAAGTTTTAATAGCAGAAATCTACATTTAACTCCCATTTTAACATAATCGATGTCAGATAAATCCTAAAGATAAAAAAATTAGTTAAATGTCGGGTCCAGAATATTAATATAATTATTTTTACTATGCCTATTACAAATATAACAGGTCATGTTTTTTTTATTTTTATTTCTCAGAACGATCATATCAGTTGCCCGAAGTGCGTGATGAAGAAATGGATCTGTTTTTACATTTGAGCACTTGAAAAGGATTCCTTGAATTCCTTCGCAATATTGAGAAAGTGTATAAGCAGCCCGTAGCAGACACATTTCCAAAGTGGAAGGCGTGTTGTTACGTCATTAGCAAATCGGTAAAACAAGTGGCCACGGGAGTGGTTTCCGTCTGCTGCGCCTGAAACACCTTTCATCCCAAACTAATTTAAGTTGGCGCCGAACGCACTCTCTTTGGTCCCTGAACGAAGGCTCAACCGCACTGGACAGTGGTTTGAAGAAGGCATCGGAAATCCAATGCAACATCAGCAGTCACTGATCGATACGCGGAAAGACTTGCTGCTTCATTTGTTCGCACCAACTGCGTTCACGAAACCGAGAAGAGCGAAGCGAAATCGTAACTAAAAAAATAAATAATAATCCAACAATATTTGCACTCGAGATCTTTGACACAAAGGCGGGCCCGACGTCCCTCGCGAAACGCCTCCTCCGAAGTCGAGGGGTGGATCGGCGTTCGTTCCACTCGCGCCCAAGAAACGTCCGAGGCTTTATCTCGAGCCTGTGCCGGGAGAGGGGAGGAATTCTCCGGGTGTCGAGAGTTCGCCCAACCCGCAGAGGACGACTTCGGCCCTTTTCACTTCCGGCCTGAAGAGACTCGATTCAATACCTTGAATATAAGACGCCGGAAGAAAATACGGGGAGTAAATTCACATTTTACGATTGCGAATTTTTCACTTCTCTCGGGCGTTATCGAATTTTGCATTCTTCTGCCATGAACTCACACCCTTTTTCCTCTTAGCACATCTTTTGTAACCGATTGAAACGGACCTCTGTCGCATCTAAGATGGTAAAAATTTCGATATTTTGGAAGTAAATAAACTGTCTAAAATATCGAGCATTCATTGTCTTCCGGCTGAATGCTAATTAAGCTAGCGAATCGCGTGAAAAGAAGTAATCGGCAAATTCGCAAGAGAAATGCAATCAAAAAATTGTGCAGCAAGTTTTATGCTCTTCCGTTGCAGCGGCGGGAGCGCCACCGCCTCGGTGCGATCTCGTGAGGGTGAAATTCGGGTTGATTTGTACCGCTGCCAGAATACGAAAGGCGTCGTCACATGGAATCGCGTATTTTGACGAATCTTTTAAAATATCTAAGTGCATTTTTTTAATAAAAAGTCTGAATCGAATTTCAACTAAAGATAAACCACAACTTCAACTTGGTTTTAAGTTGACATTTTTTATTTATTTTGAAAATGCTTTTTGCTTTGATTCCAAATTAAAAAAAAAAAAGAACCTATAAAAGAACTTTTTTAAACCTCTCGTCAATTACTGGTTTGAATTAGCAGGTCTAGTGGACATTTTAAAGAATTTCTATCTATCTTTTAAAATTTCAGTCTTTCAACTCTGAGGCGGTTTTGTACCGAGTCGAGAAAGAAAATCGGCGCGACTTGCACGCTCACTTGAAGGATCGGATCAGCGCCGAGGGCTCACCAGAATCGGAGAATCCGAGAGCGTCCGATGCAGGAAGTTCCACGTTTGCCCCCCAAAGGAATGGAGCCTTTGCGGGAACCGGTTTGCCGTTAAAACGATTTCCCTTCTTTTGATGGAAGGAGTTCGCGGAGATGACTGTTCGTTGAAACATAAAACGCGTCGCATTTCAGTGCGAGATCAGTGAACTGGAAGGGTGAACATAATTGGAGAGCGGACTCCTGCTTCCTGCGAGTCGGTGCTATTAAACTCTGCTCGAGGGATGGAAGCTCTCGGGCCTATTTTTCGTCATCTGTCATCTCTCTCTTCGACGCTCCGGCCGATCGGGAGGAGGGCATTTCTTCGAATGGCGCCTCCTCGGGAAAATGATGGACGAGAGACGAAAACTCGATCCGAGAATGCGAGCACGGTTTTTTTTTTTCATTCAAAATTTTTTTTGATTCTAATTACCAATGATTTCTTCTTTCAATTTGATGAGCACTTCTTTAAAGGGGCCATTGAATAAATAAGAAGAAAAAGAGACCGAAATCGTATACAGTTGAAAATTATAGTTGTTATTCTATTTACAAAATAAAATTGGCGTAAAATAAACCATAATAAAAATTATGTTTTTAAACTTGACCTCGGGACATTGTGAACCTTTAGAGGGAAAATATCAATTCTAGAAATGATATTTGTCTGTTCTATGAATTCAAAAATGCATTGAGCCAGAGAATATTTCGTGCGAGATCAAATTTCTATCAAATTTAGAAAGAAATTCATCCAAGAGAAAATTTGTGCTTTAAAATCCATTAACAACAACAACCGAAGAACATCAGTGGCGAAATTTGGAATATTAATTTATCTCCCGGTATGCCTGAGCGTGCATTTCCCTACGAAAGCTTTGCCGAGGTGAAACCGTACATCATTCCGTATATTTAGTTGCATATGTAACTGTATATGTTACGATAAATGTGATCTATCCGGAGATTATGTATGATTATTAGTGATTATTCATCATCATTACTAAACTTATGGGTGCTTGTAAATAATCACCGAATGAATCACATTTACCATAGCGTATACATATCTGTAACTCCATAACGCAACGACTTCAATAGCAAGGGGTCATCTGACCAAAGTTGTAATTTTTTTTTATCACAATTTGGACTCGGTCGGCCGCAAGGAAGATTCTCCATATCCACACTCGATTTCCTTCAAATCACTCCGCAACATGAAATGTAGTGCGGCCAGTCACTGCGGTCGGAAGGCCGGTAGAGAATCCGCGTGATTCCATCACTTTCGAGAGTCCGTGGCTTTCCTTCTGGCAGTGTCGAAGAGAAACTTCTATGCTGTTGAAATAAACGGGTCGAGAGATGCGGAGTTGAAATATGCGCAATTTGTGCTTATAGGATACATCTTTTCTAATTTTGGTTTCAATAGTTTTTTTTTAAAAAAATTATTATATTCCATTTTTTTAATATTACGGAAAGACTTCAAAGCACTCGTATTGCATACAATTCCTTCAGTGGTTGCAAGATACCTTTCTCACGTCCCACGAGGTTGAAAATTCGTGTAATGTGGCATGGGCCAAAAGACCACTGTCCTATCTGCACCACGGTGTAAAATGTTTCTTTTTAAAACACATCTGTTCATGTGGGTACTCTTATTGATAAAAAACCAGTCATCTGATATTCAAGTGAGTACTCGTCATTAAAATGGAATTTTACGGGCTAAAATAAAGTTGGGATCGTTTCCCGTGAAGAGATTTTTGAAAGTTCCTTCCAAAAAGCTTCTCTTCGGCTTTCAGCATGCTTACATATTACGAAAGAGCGTTTCGAAGAATAGCCCGTTGAAACCACGGCGCGCATCGCGTCAAAAGCCGTAAGAGTGCCCTGTATTGACTGAGGAAAACCAAGTAGGAGAAACTGGACTTGGGAGAAGTTTTTTTAAAAAAGAAAAACATTATAACAAGAAGAATTGATTTTTTTTTAAATGGAGTCAAATTGAAAATTGTGCAATTTACATTTAAAGGTAATTCTTCAGGAAGTATGATATAATAATTTTTAAACTTATTACATTTCATTTCAAAAGGGAGCAACAATGTTTTTTTTATCCACAACCTAGTAAGTATCCAAAAGTTGTCTTCGAATGGGTGAGGATTTTTAAATTCTCATATACGTTCAAATACCTATTCTTCTCCCCGCCCAGCCTCAGAGCAGATGAGCAGTGACTCATCTGATTTATTTGTAAGCTTTTATTTGTAAAGCTGAATTCAGTTGATTCATTTGTAAAATCAAATAAAAATGACTCTAAAATAAATGTCTGCCTTCGGAACACTAAGCAAGCCTCAGAAACAGATGTTGTGATGAATACCCAAAGCAACCTCAAAATTAAACACCTAAAAAAACAATATAAGTACGAAGTATGTTAATAATATATTTTTTTGTGCTAAGTTTGTTAACATATAACTTGCACCAATAAAGAATGAAATCGAGGGCATGCCCACAAAGCTTCCATTTAATAGATCACAACCGAATGAAAAGAAATTGCAGAAACAGTTCACCTTTTAGCACCACATTCACAGGAGTCTTTCGGTAGACTGTCGCAGATTCTCCCTGCACTTTTGAGGATTGTTTCATGTTTCGATCCGGCACTCAAATCACCGTCAGACTTACCACAAGGGTTGGAAGCACGCAATGTTTTCTTTACTGCTTTTCACGAAGACTCAATGCGGAAATTGAGACTATCTCAAAATTGCAGTTTTGGATTTTCATAATGACTTACCTGGACGGCGATATTGCATTTTTCTTTTTTAGCGTAAGTCGTCAATACTGTGTAGTTGTCAAAAGCAGATTTATTTTTTAAAAAAAAATAACAAGTCTGCTATAAATATTTATTACGTTTTAATTACTTCAAATTCCACATACTAGTAAAGAAATATAAAAATAATTTTAATGAATGTTTTGCAGCAATTAAACAATGACATTTTTTAATAAAATTCTTGAAGCAATTAAAAAAGCTAATTTGAAATAAATATAAGAGAAAATGCATTTCCCAGTATCAGAAATTACTCTATTTCGGTCTTTCTTGAGATGGCGAATGTCCTGATCTGGAGCACATTAGCTGAACGCTGTTTGATTCTTAAATCAAGTCATGAGGTCCGTCATCTCCTCGGTCATGTCAATGAGTTCAGAAAGGTATTTATGACCATCTGTTATTGCAAACTTGTGATAAGCGTTTTGAAAGGTTTAAAAAAGAGAATCAGCTATGTTTTTATTGTTTTAATAGGCAATATTCAAAACTTTAAAAACTGTCATTACTACGACGCCCATTCTTTCGTACTTTAATACGACCATCTTAAGAAAGGCCGAAGCACGGCACCGCGGTAAAGAGTTGAAGTGCATTGCGTTGAATTTCGGTTCTATATACTCGCTCGCCCGTTTTAACTATCACAGACAATTATATAACCACTTTTATTGTTGCAAAATTGGCACAATATTTGGTTTATTTAGTTCAGTTCGTCTTTACAACTCTGCACCTACCTGGAAAGCAAGAATCTATCACTTATCAACTACCACATCCCTCTTTGTTTCACATTACTACAAACCATGAACAAAAAAATTGCATAAAACAGAAAAAAGATGACAGCATATTTTTTGCTTATCCAAGGAAAAATTACTGACTTAAAGACCGTGGGAATTATGCGCGATACCAATATCGATGACAAAGCTGCTGTACGAGTAAAGAACAATGGATCTAAATCCTTTATAGTGATTCAAAAAAAAATGAGAGAATGATTTTGATTTTTTGACATAATAATGTTGTTTACACCAACGCTATTGATGGCCAAGTAAACAAAAATTCTGTAAAACTTAAGCTCGAAATAGTCACAAATGTTACATTGTTAACCAAGTACTGCTAATGTTCATTACTACTATACCATTTGCCAATTTCCATTATATCCATCATTTCCACAAATCAGAACAGGAAACACCAACATTCTTGACCACCTATTTTTCATTTGTCGCCATAGACAATGACAGATGCCATGTATCACGACGTCATAGATATAGAATGTCGAATATATATTTATAGAAGATGTATTAAGCTGCGTTCCAACAGCCCGTCAAATCTTCAGACGAGCAGAGCGTCCCCCCGTTTTACCCCTCTTGCGGTTTCTCGGGGTGCTTTGACGTCTGTGGACGCGTCCGAAGTTTTCCCACAAATTGTCGGTAAAGTGCCCAGGCATCAAAGGACCCCAAGAAACAGCAAGCGGGGTAAAACGGGAGAACGCGCTGCTCGTCTGAAGATTCGTCGGGTTGTTGGAACTAGCTCCTACTAATCCTAAACTACTGATCAACCCCCGCCCCAGAGGGGCACCTCGAAAAAAGAATGAGATGCTTCCGCTATGGTGATTGGATCTAACCACACTGGAGGGTACCTAAATAGGTAGGGAGTCTGGCTCCTACCAAAGATGACAGGACGTACTTCCTTCGATGAAGGTTGTCGAAAAAGCTCTTCCGGGGACCTCAACCCCTGTTCCCACCAATGTTACTGTTGTTGTTGGTCCGGTTATTCAGTTTTCTTTATCTTTGTGCTTTCAAGTGGGTCGTAAAGTCAGTAATATGACTACGTATGTATTTATGTGGCACGAGGTAAATGCAGATAGAAAGGCATTTACCACTTGCCACAGCCCACGTTTTCGGCAAAAGCATGGGATTAGACAATGTCTTACTCAGCTTTCCTCGCAAGTTATTATCGTCGTTTATTGAGGTATGGCATTATTGTGTCCACTCTGAAAAAATTATTGACAAAGCCCCAAATAAATGGAACAAATTACTGCCAAATGCTTTACTTGCAACTGATGCCACAAGACAAAATTAGAAAATGAAATGATCATTTTATTTGCTTCATGGGTATGGAACGTGTCTTCCCCGCGAAGATCCGCTTAACTCCGGCGAGTGCCCAAGTCACCGATTCTGCGCACGAGAGATGTTTGACAAACGAGCACAGATTCGATCTCCGTCACCAATCCGATTCTTTCAAGGCAGGAGATGTCTTATTGCATAATTTACAGCGCAGGGAGATCGCAAACTCTCTTCCCTTCTCAAGGGTCCATTTGGGATTTTACGACCAACCGGGGCCGTGCACTAAGGCATTAAATCCGCAGAACAAGGCTATCCCAAACTTGCCATGTATAGCATATTTGCCCTTATTCCAAGTGAGTTATTGTATGCTGAATGGCAAGAAATATTCACCAAATGATTATTTTATCGTTACAAACTTAAATGCCTTCATTTTCTTCGAAAGAAAAGCCGTAGCTGAAAACAGGGTAATAAATGAATCTTCAGCGAACAGAATTTTACCTTGGTTAAAAACGGAAATTACTAACACAGATTCTTTCTAGTCCACTAACTGGGCAAATAAGTAAATTGACTCTGAAAACAACAATTGGAAAACAATTCAATTGAAGTGTCCTCCATTTTTTTCAGTCAACTTTTGAAAATCAATTAAACAATAAAATAATATTTTCCTAACCATAATTATCAGATTTTCAGATTTTCTTGAAGTAAAAACAAGAAATTATTTTCTGTTGAAAATTTAAGTTCAGAAACTTTTAAAGTCATTTGACTTTCTTATGACCATTTAACAATTTTTACCTCCGTTTTTCAAAGTGAATTACATTTGTTTCTTGTTAAAAAATTGTATCCCTCCTCTTTTTCCTGGATTTTTTATATTTACAGTAACAAAAGTGTTTGATTTTAATTTCTTATTATTTTATTTGAATTTTACAAGTGTTTCCCACAATTTGATCAAGAATGGCTTTTGCTTTGGAAAAAAAAAGAGTCAAAAACTAAACAAGTAATATAAAAAACATTTTTTAAAAAAAATCAATTCCTACTTTGGATGTTAGGAAAAATTTAAGAAATTAGGATTTTTTTTTTATTTTAGTTAGTTTTTATAAAATAATTACAATTGTTGCTCTCGTGTTTCGCTTTGCAACGGAAGGAGGGGCGCAGTAGATTCTGAGGGCATGGACCCCTGAGCCCCCGCATATCGATCACCTTTGACTCAGTTCCTCCAGTGATATAACTCTCGACAGGGAGAATTTTGCGAACAGGTTTCCAACTCGCAGAACAAGGGATGCGAATCCAACACCCTACCAATCAGGTATTCAGGCTTAACAACTGCAACTACTATAAAGGCGAAAAAGTTAGTTTTTAATTTATTAATAAAAAAAATTAATGAATTAATATTTGAAAAAATTGCATTAACATCGAGTGTCATCCAATACAAGTTTTAAAAAATTTACTTGAACTTGACTGGATGAATAAAAAGTATTTTACAAACGGTTGGAAATTTGAGCAAGATATTGAAAAGTACCGAATCAAAATCAATTCCTCTAATAAGCTGCAAATTTGGCTTACAGATCGCGGAACGAATCTCTCTTCC
>JAOUZG010029365.1:2847338-2892889 GCA_026289955.1 Argiope argentata
TATATATGGGTGGTTATAGTTTTTTGTGCATGAGAATTCAAAAATCCGATTTTGAGCATTCCTTTGAACGCCTCAAAGTTTTTTACCGGTTATTACTTAAAAGGTCTGGTGTAAATGTACCACTGTTTCTGATCTATTGAAAAATAGACTTACCACTGTTTCTGATCTATTGAAAAATAGACAATAGACTTACCATGGTATGTGTAAACACATGCCAATTTATAAAATTTATAATTCAAGTCCTCCCCTTTTTTTCTGGTTCACTTTTTTAATATTTATCCGAAGACATTATCAAAACAAAGCCTTATTGAATTCATGCGCTTAACGTAGAAATAAATTATTCTCTCTCAGCTGCATCCACAAGAGCGCCCACCCCCACACACATTTTCATAAAAACAAATGGCTTTCGCATGTGTCAGATTAAGAGCTGGAATATGCTTCCTTACATATTGCTTCCAGCCTTTTTTGAAAGTCGCAATTAAAGCTGTGAACGAAACATAAGGGAAGAAACTGATACAATGCTGCTTTTACCACAGAATTTCAATTCAGATCAACGTGAGGATAAGGGAGAGAGACCTCGAAAAAAAAATCTGCATTCTCTTTTTTTTGTTGTTTAACCCTTTGAACAAAGCTACATAAGGCTTTATAAAGAAACTTTGATTCTTGTAAAGTGTTATAATTCTGGAATATTTTCAGGGAGCCGTCTGACGCAGAGCCTATCATTAAGGGAAGTGGACTGCAGGTGAAGTATCCGAATTTCAAAGAGATGCTCCAGCTCATCAATGAATGCACTCTCCTCGAGAAACCAGCGGCGAATTTTACCGACAACACCACGAACTCCTTGGAGGTGGTGTCCACGTGGTCAGCCTGGTCGTTGTGGAATGGAATACTCCCCGGTAGGTGAGAGAACTTTACGAAGTACTCCACTGCAGTTTTCTTCGGGCTTCTCTTTCGGGATACTTGATTGAGCCCTTTTGATCACGTTTGTTGAATGTCATCGCTCAACAAGCAACACCGCCCACCTCACTTTCTCAGCTCGAGCAGGAACAAAATTTTTCAAAACCACTGAAGAGTATTTTTTCTTTCGCATATAATGAGGTGATCAGACGATATTTCCTTGCCTGATACGGAGAAAGGAATCCATAAATACTCGCTACTGGTTGCGCAAAAGGCAAACATTTCTCCCTCCCGTAAAAACTTACGAAAGAGTGAGATGAGTGATGTTGCTTGTGGAGAGACGCTTTTATTTCACACAAAATTCATTTCATTTCATTTCCCCATTTATTTTTGAAATTTTTGAATAGAGAATTTGCTTTTACTGTTTAAAGCAGTTATTAGACATATCTGCTTCAATCAACATTTCTATTCTTTTGCTAGCACTTCGGGAACGGGGTTTAGAATTGGGGATTTCCAGCCTCGACACCCGATTCCATGGAAAGGACCGCAATCTGCGTGGATCTGGTGTGCGTTAAAGCGACGACGAACGGCACTGTTGTCACGGGGATGCTTCGGAAGAGGGGGGATGACTCATAAGTCGACTCCATTGTCCACCCGCAATTCGAAATTGCGAAGTGTTTTCCGCATGGCTCAGGTGCTGTTTCTAAAAGCGAAGTCCAACAAACCAAGCTAGCCATAAATTCCAATAACACGAGGGGGGGATATGACAGATTCTCTGAATACAAATTTTCGAAGGAACAAAGCTAAACAAAATGTTGATGCATTATTTTTATATTTTAAAAATAAATATAGCAGGGCCGAAAGCGAATAAAATATTTTATGAAACCGTTTATCCTTACTCTTCAGAGGACCTTCAACAGATTTTGCAGCAAACTGACTGCAAAACTAATAATCGCGTTTGCTGGAAATTTCTGTTTGCCAACCGAACACTAGAAGTGTCCTTCCGTATCTGTGACTTCTTGCCAGATAATTTTCCGGTTTCCGACATCATTGCTGAGTTTGTGGCTTATCATGCGAAAACTCCTGAAGAGTTTAGAGAATTTTCGGAAAACTGCAATGATAGGGTAAATTTTGTCCCAATTAAAAAATATGCTCTTTTAAGTATTCCTGGACTGTGGCTAAGTGCATCGTGAGCGTCAGACGCGGCGAGTCAGAAATATTTAAAATTCCTTATTTACCCCAATGCAATTGACAAATTCATATAAAATAACGCTGAATTAATTCTAGATAGACATCACAGATCCGAGGGAGAAATCTATCCTTTAAAAAAAAACCTCTTCGCATGATTATTCGTTTCCAATTATTGCACCGAAAAGTAAATTTTCCTTTTCAATTCATGCAAACTCAAGCAGTCTTTAGCAGCCACCAGTCCATAAAATGTTCCCACTTCCAGAGAGCCGGTCATTTCCCCTTTTCATCCGATGCTCTGCCACCGGGTGAGGAGATTGCCAGAGCACAGATATCTTCCTCCTTATCTGCAAACTGTCCTAAAAGGGCCGCCCTCATGCTTTCAAATGGACGTGATTAAATCGAATTTCTTCTTTCTTGTATCACTGGAATCTGTACTTTCAAATTGTCCCTTTTCTTTTGCACCTCAAATCGAGCCATACGCGGCCTCGCCTTGTCCGATGAACTCATTACAACGAAACTCGGCCGGTGCTTATTTCGGTGTTACGTGCGTGACACCCGCCCGTTACGAAAGTCGTAACTGCAACTCCGATTTTCTAGGAAAATGTAGATACATTATGTATTTATCAATAAAAAAAGAGAATGCTTTTGGATGTATTGTTCAGATGAGAGTTTTTCACTGGAGACCCTCTTCATGTCATTATTAGCGGTGGCTCGAATATCCTCGACATGACGCTTTTCCTATTTAAGGGAATGCTTAGGGGAAATCTGCATCTTACTAATCGAGGAGCAGGAAGCTGGAAAAAAAGTATGCCTACGATTCTATTGATTTAATGGCTCCAGTTAGAGCCCAGTGAGATTATTCCACGCTTCTGTCTGCCGAATTAAGAAGACGGATTTTTAAACGGAAATCCGTCGCGAAATTGGATGATGAAAAGGAAGATCTCTAAGAAGCTGATGGAATGAAAAGTTAGCTGACATTACCATCGAACTTTAAATAGTATCATTAATAATAGCAAACAGTTTAACAAACGCAACTCTCATTTTCTCATATTTAATTGTTTACTTGTTTCGGGTTGTTTACCTGTTTAATATGCAGTTGTAATTGTACATTTATCTCGAAGCATCAGTTTGTACTTCTGCGACAACTTTCAAATGCCTCATGCTTAAGAATGTTGCACGCGGGGCTTTCAACGAATTGCAGATTCGGTGAAAATATCAAAGGGGGAGTGAGCTGTTCTTCTGCCTGGTGGCAATGCCACAGCTATTCCGTGCAGGCCGAGAGCTGAGGCGGCCTCATTTTGAAATTGAATTGCTGCCGAGATCGATTTAATTACAAACGTTTCACTGATTCAACTCGCTGCAGGTAAGATTTCTCTGGCTCCGCCCTGGACAGTCTGCACTCTTTAATTGTAATTGTGCTTTTTTTTTCTTGCCGAAGCGTCAGCTTGAGAATATCTGATTGCACGTTCCTACAAAAGAAGTAGCGTTGTAGTTTTGTCGACGACGCAATTCTCCGTCGAACGAAGAAGCATCAGTTGTATATTCAGCGAAAGCTTCCCAACTGACTGAGAATTTTATTTACGGTTTCTGAGTCTATTTCTCCAATTGTAGTTAACGCTTCTTTGCAGATGCGAAACTACAATTGGAGTACATTTTCGTATTCGAATGTTCGAATGTGCGATTTATATATTTTTCACAACTCTGCAGCAGACGATGGAGAGCGGTAATTGATTGCAAGCAGTGTTCGATTCGGATGAGACGCGACTCCTTACAAGCGACATCGATGCGTACATTAAACTGCGGGTCTGCCGCCAATGAATTTGGAGCTTGAAATGCGCTGCGGAAAATGTCCTGCCTAATGAGCCTGGGTCTTGATTTAGGTGTAAGGTTTACAGTCAGCCTCAAACTGAACAGTAATCGCAAATAGCATTTCAACAGGGATGGCCGAAGCAATCCTCCGACCGGGGGGGGGCAAGATATATCCGACGGGTTGCAAACAACTTTTCTCAAATTTAACTTCCAGATATCAGATAACAATAAATTTTACATTTTAAAATTAATTAGCTTATACAATTAATATATAATTAATAAAAAACTTATTTTAATAAATATTTATTATAATAACTGGTGATTTATTATATGTAATTTCCTTATTTAACTTTCTTTATTTTTTTGGTGCAAATTACATTAACACTTTTTGGAAATCTTTTTTTTAATTTTTTCCAAGTATTGGATGTTTACTGGTCTTAATAGCCAGATATTTCAGATTATCTTTATTTCTTGATGCAAAGCATAGCAGTTATTAATTCCGGAAAGATTCGAATTAAAGTAGAAGAATTAAAACCAACCACCCAAATCACCAGAGAAAAACTAATAAAAGTCGTCAACATATTTCTGTGGATAGGCTTGATACTGAAAAATTTGTAAAATGTATTTGTAAATAAAGCAAAAGACAGATATTTCAAAACAAGGAATTTAAAGTAAAACAATCAGGCTCTCATCTGCAACATTTTAAATAATATCACTGAAAACCGTGGCATTTCAATTTATGGCTATTATTTACATATTAATGAATTCATGTTCCATTTACTAATGAATAATTATTTTTAAAAGATTCGCAAGAAATTAATATAGTAGAAAAAGGAAAATACACAATGCTGAAATTATTATATATATACGTATATCTTTATATATAAAATTCTTCTGTGCGTGCGTATGGGACTAAACTTCTCCTAAACGGCTGGACCGATTTTGCTGAAACTTTTTCTGTGTATTCAAGTGGATTCGAGAAGGATTTAGATTCACAAATTTTTTAATTATAATTTTAATTAATTAAAAATTAAGTGAAATTTAGACGTTTTTTTGCGATAACCAATAAAATATTATCACATGAAAATAATTTTTATAACAAATTAAAGTTCAAAAAATTATCTTTTTGCTGATATCAATTTTTTTAAACTACTGATTAAATTTTTATTCATAATGAATTGTTAAATAAATGTTTTAACCATGTTTTTCAAAAATTTATTTCGTTCAAAATAACAATGTAATCCACAAGAGCAAGGCAAAAAATTTATCTTTTATCAGCGTGTTGCCATCACGTTGACAAAAACTCTGAGGAAAAAATAAGTTAATTATTACTGCAAATTAAATACAGAAAATATAATTTTCTGTATGTGATACTTTGAAATGAAATAAATAAATATCACATTTTCTAAACAAATAAACAGAAGATAAAGTTTTCTGTAATCATTCAAAGTATCTATATTATTAATTCAATAAATCAACTTCATGAAAGCAATCATGCCTTAATTCATGCAGAATATCCATTCAAATCTGGATAGAACATTCGAATATGACTATTCTATGTAAATGGACAATATTAGATTACTTCATTGATCATATCAAAGAAACCAAACATGCTCCAAGATTTTTCAACAGTGATTGGTCTAGATTATGCTGATTCTTCTAATATTGTAACATTTAAAACTTAATAAATTGATTCAGATTCGATCGCAAAAGATATAAAAAATTATTTACTTAAAAGTTGGAGTGTCAAGAAAATTCGCAGAATATGATTCCTTAGAAGAAAAGGACTATCTAAAATTTAAACTTCTTAATTGTTTGAAATATTATAAACCGAGAAATTAAAATATTATTATTGACAGCATTTATATCTTTTTAAAAACTAAGCTAAGGAATGCAATTTATAATGAACATGTGGAAATTTGCCAAATAATACTTTGAAATGTTGTAAATTATAAAAATTATTCTGTAGTGCACGTGAAGTTTCATTAATGAATGACTCTGCTTTCGCATTTATCATGCATTTTATTTAAAGGAAGAAAAAAAAAGATTAAAACGAAACCTGCTATGCATATTTCAATGCATCATGTCAGAACATCATTTATTGAACGGCCAAGCACCAAGTGCTCGAGCGAGTTGAATTATGTTTTTATTCTCTTTAATCGCTTCATTGAATGAGTCACTTTAGTATTACAAACGATCCAAAAAACTTTGTCTCGCATTGATTGTTTATAAAAATATCACATTTCCTATTTATTTCATTTCACGTAATCACGCGCTCAAAATAACATTTTTCTAGGTTTTATTTGCCGTAGTCATTCACTTATTTTTTTTTAAACCAGAGCTTTTGTTAATGCAATGGCAACTAATTATTAAAAGTAGATTTTTTTGCGTTGCTCTTGCAGATAATAAAATTTTTACTTTTTGCCTATGGATTTTTATTGACACCAAAAACTTCATCCCCAAAAAACATCATGTTCTGACATGATAATAATCTTGAATTCAGTAAATATTAATTGCAATTTCATCATTTCCCATTTAATTTAAAATCAAAATTTAATGGCACGGATAGAAAGAGAGAGATGAGTAGTCCAATGAACAGAGCCTCTTAAGGCCTCCATAATACTGTAAGTTATGTAGTATGTGACTGTCAAAAATTGAAATTTAAAAATATTTTCCTGCAAAACTTGCCATGAGACCAAACTAGGTAAAATATTAGTTGAACATTTTAGCGAGCATTGATATTGGTGAACCGGCTGGTCTCTAAAAGGACAAGTATTTTATAAAGAATGATTTTTTTTTAATTTTATAACTCAATGACAAAGTATTTTGCTTGCGAGTAACGTAGGATGTATAAACTAGAAGTTTAGTAAACGAGTGTAGACAGAAAACGGGAATAAACAGAAATCTGCAGAACATTGTCAACCCCTCTCTCTACATAAGGTGAAGGGCGTCTTATATCTCTCTCCCTTTTATCCTTGAAAGAAGAGTCGGAGACAAACATCCCCTTCAATGAGACAAGTGTAACTATGTTCCGAATTACTGTTACAATTCCCCCCTCTCTCTTTGATCGCAGGGTACGTTTTTTATAGGAGAAGGATAGAAGGAAACTGTTGAGTCTGTCAGCTAAACTGAACACGAACAAGAACTCACTGAATTGCAAGTATTCGCATCTCGGAACATGAAATAACTTTTACAAAAAAGTATTCTGACATTTAAACGAATATCGATTTTATTTAGAATCTGTTCAAGTAGAATGTCAATATAAAAAGAAATGTCTTTCATGTGCAAATAAAAATAAAAATAAATAAATAAAAGGAATCTTGGATACCCCTGAAGCTGTAAGGGGCCTTGGGCAGTAAACTACTCTACCTATTCGATAGTCTGGCCACACAATCGCCAACCTAAAAGTCTGAAAGAATTTTTAAATAAGAATTGTTTCCAAACAATCGGCGTTAAAATATCTTCCGAGCTCAAGCGCAGGAACTATATAAAATGTGAAAAATATCAGGGAATGTGATTATTTTTTTAAAGATGGACGGAGAAACACTTATAGCTTTAATATCTTGTAAATATTAAAATTCTCTCACTTATAAATACTATAATAAAATATGTAAAATTCGTTCGTAAAAATGAGCTATTTAATACGTCATAATATTTATATGCATATTTAGATTTTTAAAAAAATACTACATTCTATTCAAAAACTATAAGATCTTAAATTCGCTCTACCTTGTTTTTATTTTTAAGTACACATCATTGTTAAATACCTATCGCCTTCAGAGCTATTAAAAGCCAATACTTTCATGGAAAAATTAATTTTATATTTGTATACATTGATTTTTCTCAAATATATTACAAGCGAATATTCTACGAACGGACTTCTTTAATCATCCTTACATTAAGACACGGTATCCAAAGAGCATTAAACATTCAGAAATATTTGGAATTATGTAATTTTTAGTACCGTGTAGTTGGTAAAATGAAAATTGCACTCCATTTTGCATAGCTATAGTATGGAATGAAAAACCTAAAAAAACTGAAGCCCTAATTCATTGAACGAGTTAAGTGAGTACTTAGATAGACTATTTTAGTACATTGTGTACATAAGTGTGTGTGGGTGTATCACTTATTCCCTGATATCTTATCGCGTGCACTGCCAAACGTGCAAACGTTATCAGGTCCGTCAGTGGTTTCTAAGTCAAAATAATAAATAAATAAATGCAAGCATGATATTTTATTCGCTTTTTCGTTCCTTCGGCTTTTCTGCCAAATGTAATGCAAATCATAGGCTGCATAGTCGACAATTGCATTGGATGTCCGATTACCTCTCGTTTTAACCTCTGCCGATTTGATTTCTTCGTCGACCGACAAAAAATGGTCGGTGAGATGCGACACTTTACAGCTAGTCGGGCTGAATATATGGCAGTTCCCTTTTATGTTCGACGAGCAGCCGTACTACCTTGCTCGATCGACTCACGGAGAATGGTCGGAGAATGCCTTGTCGGCTGTTTGTCGAGCATTGTCATTCGGTCGACTTCAATCACTCCTCGGATACTTGGATTGTTTATGAAACGGTCATTCTAAGATGGGTTTTAAATCCTTATATTCGTCAATAAAAAACTCGGCATGCCTACGTTTTGAATCAATAAAGATTTCTTGCCGTCGGAATTCTCAACCTCTTGCCTACGGGGAGCAATTGCCACCCCCCACACTGTCGCCACCTCTGCATTTCAAAACATTAAAAAAAAAAAGAAAAAAAAATACACGAACTAAAAAAATTCTAATGCAATTTTTTTAAAAATTTTAAAATCCGCAGGAACACACGTTTTTACTCTCCAAATGACATCTCTGCCGGCTTTGGCAGCGGTCCCTCCACAAAGCGCCGACACGTGCACGGGTTCTCCTCTGTTGCAAGTAAAGGTATTTCAGAACTCGGTCTCTGAGTGCGGAGTGCATCTTCATACTATCAGCATACCTATGTATTACCAGTTCATCTGAGCCTTGGGGCGATTATCTGATTCATCAAACATTTTGCATTCTAGAATTTGAATCCGGTTGTAAAATTGAATTTGTTTATTTAATCCGGATGATTTAATCAGCAATAATTTGTGAAATAATTTTATGCAGCTACGTTCATCGCGCAGCGCCCTTCCGCAGTTCTCTGTCACTCATCCCGAAATGTGAAATTAATTTTCAAAGAGGAATGTTGGAGCTTCCATCGAGCCGACAGTGCGCTCGCCGAGTCGATGAAAACTCACAAAAGAAAAAGGCAAAATGGTGAATCACTCGACATTATTTCGTGCACACTGAGAGCATGTTTATATGTATCACAGATCATAAAATATCAGAGAATTCGATAAAATCTTCGCTTATTTGGAAGAAAAAAAAAACGGTAGTGGTTTTTTCAAAACTTTATCTCATATCTCCAATGAAGGCATTACCCGCTTTCCTCGCAAAAAGTTGTAGAAAATCGTCGGATGCCACGCTCGGCGCTTGCGAGTAGTGGTTCGTCAGCAATTCATGGTGTGAATCAAGAACTTGCATTGGATCCGTGGCATCATTCGCCGCCCGACTGAAAATGAAAAGTGACGCGCAACTACCGTCGCAGTCATTGGGTCACGTGCAAAATCTCATAAGTTTAAGTCATTTCGCTCACATGTATGCGAAAGTGCTGACTGTCGGCCCCTTGCCGGATTTGGTTGAAAATTTGATGCGATTCTATATTTTGGATATCAAACTCGTGCGCCCTGTTCTGCACATCTGACCCTTTGTTCATTTTTTCCTTCCTCCCGTCGTTTTTTTTCTTTTTCTCACCTGCTCATCGTTTTGCGGTTATTATCGTGTGTTCGGACAGGGAGACGGTTTCGAAACTTGGTGGGCATCCATTAATTTGATGAAAGGAGTATACATTCAGTTTTATTCCTCCGTCTCCAAGTGATTTTGAGTCACAATGCTCATGGAGGATTGACAGACATAGTTTCGAAAATTGGTTTTTCAAACTCGTTGGGGTCTCGAACTGGGCGATTCATCAATACCTTGAGTTCGAATTTTTCGATGATTATAACAGCTTTTTCATACTTCGTATGGAGAATTTAAAAAAAATCAACCTATTTCAATAAGAAAACAAAATATTAAGATAATAAAAAAAAATCTGCAGTATAAAAATATTATAAAATGTGTGGATGTTTTTTTAATAAAAAGAAATCTTAATGTAAACAATAGTGCCATATAAAAAAAATAAACTGAATTTTTTACAGTTTGGTCGTTTTCAATACCAGAAAATCTCGGATGAAATGCTAGTTACAACAAAAAAAAATTAGGCTTCAGTTATAATAGTGAAATGTTTTTTCCAAATATACTTAAAATATCTTTGAAAACTATTTAAATCTAAAGTAAAGAATCTCATAGCAACCAAATCGACGTTATTTAGAAAACACCAAAGTGTCGTTTATATTCACACACACACACACACACACACACACACACACACACACACACACACACACACACACACACACACACACACACACACACACACACACACACACACACACACACACACACACACACACACACACACACACACACACACACACACACACACACACACACACACACACACACACACACATATATATATATATATATATATAAAGAAACAGTTTTAAAAGAGGTATATAACAAACTGTCATTTTCATTATTAATTAGAAACATACACAAATGTATTAAGAGAGCGCGTATGCTGCTATTCCTAAAGACATAGTGGAAACAAGGGGAACAGAAGAAACAAGGGGAAAAAATATGTAAGTGAAAAAGGAGAAATCCGGCCTGACGATTTTCTCAAATGTCATGTGACGTTTTCGGATAGATAAGGAGAAATATATCAAATTGCTCTCCTACGGGAAAGCAACTATAGATAACGGAGGAATTTGTGGAAGGTGAAGATTGCAGACTAGACGGAACCAAGGCGTCTCCTTGCTAGACGCCGTTTCCCCCTCTCTTGTGATTGGAAGGGTAACTTGAGTCAGATGATCAAAGAAGTTGAGAATAATGCTGATTGGTCATTTGCCATCGAGGGCCGGTTTTTGAGACCGAGATAAAAAGGGGAGACAGAGAGAGCCGAAGGAAGAGAGCCCATTCTGTCCTCAGCCATGGCGGAGGGCGGACGTACTGATCCACAGTTAGATCCGAGCGCATCACTACTGCCAACTCGTCCTTTTCAGGATTTGTCGTGAAAGGAGAGTGATGTTGCGAGCGCGGGAGCAAAAAGACACTGCCCTGAGCCTAACCATAATATCAACATCTGTACCTGCGTCAATTGCGCCAGACTCAAAGAATTGAATGAACTGATCTCACAAACGCAGAATTCGATAGAATCCCTAGTCAAATATGGAGATGATCTCAAAACAGATGAAAGGAACGCCGAAGCATACAATTCGAACTTGCTATACTTGAGCGCCGTCAAAGAGGACCTGGAGAAAGTGATTGGTGAGAGAAATTCTATTATCTCAGCTGGCTGTCTGCTAAATAATAATGATAACGATGAGAGTTTTCAACTAACCCCCAAAAGAAAGGCAGCTAAGGCCCTTAATAGTAAATCAAATGAGCCAGAAATAACTCTTACGAATAAATTCGCTACTCTAAACAATGAAGATCCCCTTGCTAATGAAGATATAGTCGTCCCTGAAATTAATCCCAAAATTCCCCCCATAATGCTAAAATTCACCAAAGACTACAATAAAATCTTAGCTTTAATAAATGAAAAATTTGGAGTTAACAATAATGTCTTAACGAATGACTTCATTAAAATTTACCCTGGATCTGTAGAAAACCATCAAAATATTCAAAAATTCCTCGATGAAAATAAGTTAGAACATTTCATTATCCCCCCAAGAGTGTTAAGACCAGTCAAAGTAGTGATCAAGGGACTACCCCTTGATTACATGAATGAATCACTTGAAACGGAACTAAATAATCTAGGATTTAGTGTGAATAAAGTCGTCAGGTTAACCCAAATAAAAACCCGCAGACCCCTACCAATCCTACTTGTTGAGTTAAGAAAAAATGAAATTGTGGATGAAATATATAATTTAACAAATATTCATTACCTAAAAATAAATGTTGAGAGATATAGAGGTAGGAATTCAATATCCCAATGCTACAACTGCAATTTATTCGGCCATGTATCCAAGAACTGCGCCCTAAAACCAAGATGTCTCAAGTGCGGTGATAATCATCAGACTAGGAATTGCCCCCAACAAGAAAAACTAGAGAACCCTAAATGCATCAACTGTGATCAATTAGGACATACAGCAGTCTTTAGAGGATGCCCCAAATTCCCCAAAATTAGTAGCCCACAAGCCAATAGACGAAATTACTTCAACTCAAATCATACTAGAAACAACTTCTCCTTTGCAAATTGCCTCAAAACTAATTTACCAAATAACGAAAATAATAACTTAAACCAAGAGCCATCTGAAAACCCTATCCCCTCCCCCAATGATATTTCCGACCTAATTGAAGCATTTTATGAAATCAAAAAACTTTTCTCTATGTTTCCTAATTTCATAAACGCAACGCGGCAAATGAAAAATGTCTCAGACCCCGTGACAAAATTCTTCATCTTCTCCCAAGCACTAAATAATCCAATTCCCTAAAAACGGCTTAAATACTCTCAGCCAGCAGCCAATGAAATTCAAGCATTCTGCTACCCCGCGCTCCCTCTCCTCTTCTTCACTCCAAGTTATGAAAAAGTCCAGGCCAGTCCATCTCAAGCCATGCTGTCTCCTAGTTCACGCAAAGTCCGAGGATAAGCCCCTACCGGGGCTAGGCGCCTCGTAAAATGTACTCTTAGCCGAAGGAAGAGAGCCAGAAAAGGAGCCAAGTGTTAGGAGCAGACTGACGGAGCAACAGCTGGTGATTGGAGCGAGAATTCAACTTGGAATTCTGTGGAAAATTCTCAGGAGAGAATTTGGAATGTACGTAGGTCGCATCGCCCTGTAGCCGAGCCCACGTGGAGTTCATCGGAACCTTTGGAACCATTCAGTGTCTCGTCTGAAGTGTGAAAGCTCATCCGAGCTTTGGAATTACCTCCAATTAGTTGTTCAGCTGTCTCCTGAGTTGCTCTTCCAGCCAGTTCATCACCTTACGCTCTACAAACCCAGCAGGTTAATCGACAAACAGAGAATCCCGAACCACGGGCCAGATCTTGCGGGAGTTTCAAGAACTCCACCCTCCGTCTTCATCTACGAGAGAGACTACCTTACTATTTGAGGCACAGCACCTTTCCCTAGTAGAGCTCTGAACTTAATTGCCTATGTGTTCGTAACATATTTAATCAAGAAGGTGTAATTGTGCAAAATATATATGTATTATAGCTGGAAATAAATAGATTTTTATTTCTCCAAGTCCTGGTTTGTTTCCGGCCCAACTCACCAGTAGCCCCAGCCAAAACGTTACAGTCATCATCAGGCAAGGATTCCAATAAAAAGTGGAATTTTTTTCTGTAAAGAGTTAGACTAATGGCTAAAAAATTAACACTTTTATGACCCGATAAATTCCAAATTTCAAAGTAAAAGAGAGGCATCAATTATTAGCATATAAAAACACTAATGACAATTAGGAAAAGGACAAAAATAGACAAAACTCACAAATTAAAATTCTAGAATGAAGAAAAAAATATAACAAAATACTAAATAAAATAAAAAAAAAACTAACCAATATTAGCAAAAGAACAAGTAAGAAGATGAGAAGCCTAGAACATACCCTTAAGAGAGAGATGCGAACCCAAGCAGTGCTAAAGAGCAAATGAAACAGACTGGAACATATTGAGGCGTTAAGGAGTGCGTTGATTATTCGATTTCGGGCTTTTTTAATTCTAAATATTTTAAGTTTTCCTATGTTTACAATCTCAGGGATAAAAGGCAAATATAGGGAGAAGATTATTAATATAATAAATTTAATTGTGTTTTCCTATGATTTTTAGAAGCACGGGAAAGTCCTATTGAAATTGGATGTAATTGTAGATTTTAACCTCAGAAGCCAGTGCATAGCGGACCCCGAGGAATTGAAAATTGTTAATTTATTGTAAAATTCTGTCCCTACTAGTGGGTTAGTCGAAGAGATCTAAACCTTCTTTAATTAAAATTTAATATTACAGTAATTTCTTGGGAATTCATTATTGGCTAGATTTTTTAAAAAACAATCTGTAGCTTCTATATAAGATCTTTTATTATTACAAATATTTTTTATTCTGTTAAATTGTGAAAAGATTATATTTAAAAAAAATTTTGAGTTTAAATTAGAATTATAGTTGCAAAGTTTTCTTATTTTAAAATTGAATTCGTCTCTTTTATCATATAAACCCACCAGTGTTTTACCGTTGGCAATCTTAATTTTTAATTCAAGACAATTAGCTTCGGTTAGTTTTTCATTTGTTTTATTTAGAATTAATTCTTTTGGATAGCAGTTTGTTATTACATTAGTATTCTCTACGTTAATTAGCAGGAGGTCATCTATGTACATCCACCCATTAATAAAGTTAAGCTTAATGATTTTTTTCTCGTAGTAATGTAAAAAAATATTTGCTAGGGCACTTTAAAAAAGACATTCCCATTGGTATACTTTTTATTTGTTTATAAAAATTAATTCCCTTAAAAATATAATTTTCAGTAATATTAAATTTGCATAATTCCAGCCAGTTATTTTTAGTTATAATATTTTCATTTAAATATTCCGCAAATAAAGACATACAGACATTTACTAATTTTTCATGCGGGAGATTAGTGTATAGGTTTTCAAAATCATAAGTATTAACATTAAATGTGTTGTTATTTTTAAGAAAGTTCAAAATTTCTTAGTTGCTATTAGTTATAAAATTATCTTCTTCTTTAATATTACTAAGAATAATTTTTAAGTATTTGAAGAAATATTTGCCCGAATAATAATTGTAACTACCCGTGCTACAGGTTACGAGTCTGAATTTTAAAGGGTTTTTTTATAAAATTTAACTGTAGGGAACAAATAAGGGTAAGTAAGTGAACATGTTTTAATTTTAGTTTTTTTAGCAAAAGTTAGCATTCTTTTATCCAGTCCCTTTTTCTCTTGATTAATTATCATATATGTTGCATTAGATTCATATTCATTAATTAAAAGTTCTTTATAGAAATATTTGCAAATTATACAGAAATTATTTACTTATTTGTCTATTACTGTAATAACACATTTCTCTTTTAGATTTTTTATTTCTCTTTTTATTGTTTTGTTAAAATAAAACCCTCTTTCTTTAATTTCCCTTTTATTTTCTTTCATATTTATTTTAATTTCTTCTATAATCCTCCCTTTCCATTCTCCGAAACCCTCAGCTGACCAATGGTATTTTCTAGATAGTTTCGCAATAAAAATATCCAAATATCTTGAAATAGAAGCTAAGATTTTATTGTTGTTTACTTTTTTCTCTTAATCCAAATTTTGTCCCTCTTACCATTAAGTCTCTTAATGCGTTTGATTCTATTATTTTTAAGTTACCCGTTATAATATGACTTTTATTAATATCTACAAAATCCTTATATCTATCATTGTTGCAATTGCAATTTCTTTCATTAATTTTATCAAGATTTTTACTATAATAATTGTAATTGCATATTTGCTTCCTTAACGTTGCTGTGTTACTAAATGCTATAGAAACATTAGTTATCTCCTTCAACGGAAAAAATACATTATTGTTGTGTATAATTTTTGGTAATTTAAGATTTTCAAAGTTAATGTCCAAAAAATTTATGACACAGAATTCTTTATTTATCTTTGTCCTTAAATAATAATTTGTTTTTCAACGCCAAGTTTAAATTTAATAAGATCAAGAACTATTTAATAAGATCAGTCGGCTCTCTTCCTGTATCTCCTTCCTGATTGGCACTCACCTCAATCTTTTCCAGTCTGTTTCATTTGCCACTGCTTGGGTGTACATCTCTCTCTTAAGGGTATGTTCTAGGCTTCTTATATTCTTACTTGTTCTTTCGCTAATATTGGTTAGTTTTTTTATTTTATTTAGTATTTTGTTATATTTTTTTTCTTCATTCTAGAATTTTAATTTGTGAGTTTTGTCTATTTTTGTCCTTTTTCCTAATTGTCATTAGTTTTTATATGCTAAAAATTGATGCCTCTCTTTTACTTTGAAACTTGGAATTTTTCGGGTCATAAAAGAGTTAATTTTTTAGACATTAGTCTAACTCTTTACAGAAAAAAAATTCCACTTTTTATTGGAATCCTTGCCTGATGGTGACCTTTGAGAAAGTCGTCAGGCCGGATTTCTCCTTTTTCACTTACATGTTTTTTTCTCTTGTTTCTTCTGTTGTTTTATTCATATATATATATATATATATATATAAAACAATAGAAATATATATATATATATCTACATATATATCATGGCTCCATCTTTGTATAATGGAAAAATGCGATTGTAAACGAATGTTGCGTTTTAAAATCGTCGCAATGCTCGTTGATTAGCTATTGCTGCTTCATTTAGTCATCTCAGTTCTTTCTATGGGAGTTAGGAAAATTGTAACGTAGCATTAAAGAAAACATTTCGACTCATTTTTTGACAGAAACAGAGATTTTGAGTTTTCAGGTGAATGAATTCAAATTTTTATCTGTATCAAAAAATAAATAAATAAAGGGGGATCTTTCGGTGGATGAGGCAGTTTGAAAGGCGACTTACAAATAGAATCCGGAGACCAAAGCGGTCTATTCTAGTTTGTATGTTCTCTCTTCTTTGAATTGCCAACGAAGATAGAACTTTTCGGAATCGATTTATGATATTTAATTTAAGTTAAAATAAATCTTATATCAACGTCTTGGTCTATTTTATAGACATTTCTTCTACAGCTTACCCATCCGTTCCGTAAAATACGAAACAATAATCGAGATTTAAATAGATTCGACTGCAGTGCTGAAATGGAAGAAACTTCGTTCGTAAATCGGAAGGGGGCTTCGGTCTTAGCCAGCGTAACGCTGCGTCGGTTGAATCAACGATCCGACGAAACGTGGCGTCTCAAATGATACCTCACCATCGAGGACAAAAATGCAATGGCACTAATGCCGACATTTAATATTGCACTCTTATCTATGGTGTGATTGTCTGAAATTGAGAATGTCCCAGGCGGATGTAAAAGGAATGCGCTCTTGTGAAATAGGCCACCGAATTGGCCTAGAGATATTGCTCATGCAATGGTTTGGCCCATCTGCCCATGTGAAGCGGAGTGCATGAAAATTGTGACGTTCTAAAGTGGTGAAGATCACGAAAAATTCTATCTATTCCGAGCTCATAGCACCGATCGCGAACTCATTGTCCATTTTTCTTCAAGGGAAGACTATCAAGTTAGGACACTACTCCTTCTCCCAAACGATGACGAGAAGGCAATGAAGCAATGCGGAGAGTACGATGGATTGGCTCCATCAAATCCTACAGTTACGGATGTCGATATTCCATTGAAGTAAAAGCAAATTTCAGTCATCCACAAAGGACTCTATGGTTGATGTTTGTGGACCTCCGTCCGTGAAAAGCGAAAGATTCTCTTGTGGAGGATCGGCATACTTTCAAATTCGTGAATAGATCAGATTCTGTGTGAATAGTACACGAACACCTAACGGACGATTCTGCCCACCGCATTCAGTGGTCGACGTGGAGTAACACTTCTCTGATGTTAATGCAATGACTCCTCCGATTTCCATTGTCCCTGCCGGTCCGACAAATAACGGACATGGAGCTCGCGTCTGTGGTGTGCACGCCAATCGTTCGGTGCGCTGCTTTCACCGAGCACTCCCTGCATTGCCGTCCCGTCCGCAGCGATGCTTGACGGAAGAAGCACGCCCCGGCCTGGTTGTAAACATTGTCGACCGTAACAATGGAAGCTATGACGTGGAGATTCAGTTTCTTAGATGAAAAAGGTGCATTTGCGTCCTTCTAATTTGCCGTAAGTCATCTACAAGAGCTTTTTCTTGCAACCTCACAAAGAGTTATGATTTTGAAGCGCTTAAAAACATTTAACGACGATGTCTTATTTCATTTATCACTATTGCATATACCGCCGTTATCCCCGATTGAAACAATTTCGGAGGCGAATAAAATTTCATGACCTCACTTAAACTATTACCCAATGTGAAAACATTTTATTGAAGCTTTCTTTTTATTTCCATTTAAAAATGGAACTTCAATTTTAAAAGCCTTCAGATAGAAAATTGTATCACTAGTGCTAATTACGTTATGCTGTGATTGACGAAAAGAGCGTGCAATAAATCATATAATCTCAAGTACTTGCGTCATCTTTCGAATGCATCTATCTGGATATAAAATCATCATCACTGAACGTCCGCATTCTGTTTCAGGTACGAAATGGTGCGGCGTGGGTGACATTGCCGATTCCTTCGAAGAGCTGGGATCACAGGCAGAAGTGGACGCATGCTGCAGGGCACATGACCATTGTCCAGTGAAACTGAAAGCCTTCCGTACTGGCTACGGAATGATCAACTTGTCTTTGTACACCAAGTAAGTAGCAAGCGACCATCGTTTTAAGGTAAATAATCACTCGGACGACCGCAAAGGAAAAACATTATGCTTCCGTCCACGTCACAGCTAATTACGGTCGGACTTAAATAAAACGAACACAAATTCTGCAAGTAATTCCTACAATAAGAATTAGGTCATCACTTCCGATTTTAAATTTGAAGGTGAAAGAAGGAAACTCATCGTCTTTGTGCTACCCGCACAAACATCGCAGTGCGATCAAATGATCCTAATAAAAATGCCAACGATCCATTCTACGAGACGCTCGTGAGAAGTCCGCGGCAGTGCAGTGACGAAACCCGGTCGCTCTTTTTCACAGGTTGACTGGACAGCGTGCAAGTCCCCCTCCCCTGAGGTTTGATGCCAGTGGAAGCAGCTGATCGAACGGGTGGAATAATGTTGAAAGATTCGTTTAAGGAAAATGAGCTTAACAGGAATTCATGATGGGTGTCATTTTCGAAAATTAAAAACATTACGGAAAAATGTTTGCAAAGGGAGGTAAAAGCTCTCAAAAGTAGTTCGAGATCCCAACAGAAAAGTGTGCGTCAGTCTTACTCGTTTCTGTTCGAGAACTACAAAAGGCGGGTTTTATTAACTCACCACTGCTAACTTTTCTTCATGTTACCAGCGTGAATCAGAAGATAACCACCTCTCGTCCCGTTAAAATCCGAAGAACTTGTTTCGGTGGGGGAGGAAGGAGCAGAGAAGTATTCCATTTATATTTAACTCAGTTCTTCATCTGAACTGTGTTTGGCAACCGCAAATTCATTTCCATCTTGAAATATGCTTGTAAGATTAGAGGCAGTGAAAACTCTGCCAATGCATCGTTTCTCAATTCCTTTTCTGCAATTCTGTACAAAACGACCGAGAGGCATATCTTCCGTTGGCATGTTGCAGTGAGCCCTATCTCAGAAAGCTGAACGAATGTCTAGTTGCAAAAAAGATTGGCAATCAGAATTATAATCAAGGCAAACGACATTGCTCTTGGTTAAAGTTAAACTAATAAGTGGAGTGGCCCGTTTTAATTGAATGAAATTTTCAGATCCAATTTCCAAATGTCGCTATAAATCCAGGAAAACTTCTTCTTTTTAAGACTACATAACAACAATTTTATTGCTTTAAATGTCGAGTTGCTAATTCAAAGTCAGTGTATAAATTCGCCCCCAGATATGGAGTAGAGAGAATAGTAGAAACTGAAAAATCAACTTCCCATTTTTAAATTAAGAAAAATCCATTTCAGAATAAAGGTTTCCACGTAAAAAAATAGTTATGTATTCAAAAGATTTGTGTAATGAACTGTAAAACGTAATGAGAGCTTCACTTGATCAAGGACACATTTTTAAAATATGCTGATTTGTAGTGTGTGTGTGTTCCAGTAGCAGAATAGTTCAAAACAGTTTTTATATTTTGATTTCAATTCAATTTTATAGACTAGTTGTAGATTTCAGTAACACTATGCGCGAACCACAGCATAATCCATATAACTAAATTACGCTTACTTCTGTGATAGATTCGGCATTTCCATTCTAACAAGCATTATGTTATTTATTGGAATTTATGTTTCATCGCTCGCCAAACTAGAAATATTGAAGAAAAGCGACTTTGAAAACAAATGCAATGAATTCTTTCTTTAAAGTTATCATTATTTTCTGTTAACCACCCATTCATCAGTTCATTGCGTCAGAGTCTGTTTTGGCCAGGATAGGCCAATTTAAGGATTAAAAAAGTAAGCAATTTTTCTACCGACAGAAATCAGTGAGAAATAGTCATTTCTTAAAAATGATCGTTTTCAGATAACTTCACATTGCGTTTTTTTAAAATTCTTATGCAACAACGCAGTATGAGATGAGATTAAACAATCAAATGACAAATGCTATCCGGCAATCGCATTTAATAAATATAAATCTGCGAAACATTTTTTTTCGCGTGTGTGTGCATTCTATGAATTTCACATTAAATTCGCGACTGTGCATTGTGTGGCAGATGCCCGGATGTAACGAAATAACGAACTCGGCATCCAGCGGGTGCAGGCAGCGAGTTTCCAATCGATCTCTGCTTAATGAAGGAGAATATTCGTTAATGTTCAAATATTGAGTTTAAAATCTCCTTAATGCATAAATATAATGAGGGATGGGTTTAAACAGCAGTAATGCAAAAGAAAGAAAAGCGAATTTATGCGCATGCCAAAAATAGTTCTGACTGTACAAAAATCGAAACGATTCAAAAAAACTTTGAAATGGGGAAACAAGAATGGCTTTTAATAGAAATGAGAAGATTCACTCTGCCGATGGAAATTTTTGTATTCGATTGCATTTTTTCAAATATAAATTTTTTTAAAGAATTCATTCTTTCAATGGACAGTTCGCCAGAAAATACATCGAATGCTCTAAAAACACATCGAGAATAAAACTCGTAGCTCGCAGAAAAATGATCGCTCATTTATCGTCAAATAAATATTTCAATAGCAAATAAATATATGATTGATCTATTGGAATTTTTGTAAAAATCGAACCTCTTCATATTTAAATGAACTTGCACCAAAATACTCATTTTTTCCCCCCTCACAATTTCTTAGTCCTGCAGTATCGTATTTATGCCTCTACTGCGACGCGACGTGCGCCAAAGGTAATCGCCTCAGTAATCAGAGGTCACCGTTTAGATTTTTTAAATATAAATTGTAACTATCATCAATTTACCGAAATGTGAATTCTATTTTTTTTCAAGCATTGACGAATCTCGCATTTGTTTTAGATCCCACTGTGACTGCGATAAAGAATTCTACTCTTGCCTGAAGGCCTCGCGGAACAAAGTGGCGGATGTCGTGGGAAACCTGTACTTCAATATAATGAAAATCCAATGCATCAAAGAACACAGGCCTCTCGTCTGCACCGAGAACAGGTGAGTGGAGCGGCAACGACTCGTCTCGCGCAACGGAACCTGAGGCGAGTCCCAGAGCTATCTGCGACAGGTGCCCGACGTGCTTCGAGAGGCCGTCTCTCTCTCGCGAGTTCGAGAACAGCGGTGGCACTCCGAAGATCCGCATCGACACACGGGGCGCCCATGTTCGGCTCGAGCACAAGCATTTCGATATTCTGCGGGGTGGAAAGAAAATGAAAACGTTTTAATGTCAAAAATGTGTAGATAAGAATGAATCGAGAAACTGCATTTATTCGTGGATGAGGGTCGTGGATGTTAAAGAGCGAAATACATTTAATTCAGTAGTGGGAGGGGGGGGATTCAATAGCGAATGGCGCGCATCCATTGAACGTAGAGTGCCATCTTTCGATAGAGTAACATAGAGTTTCTTCTGGAAAGAGAAAGATATATCACCTTTACACTCATTTATTCTCGTCACTTTTCCCTCCTTTCAATTGCTATTATATTTATCCTAAAAGGTAGTAGCGACTTCATGCCTTTTGCAGTTTCAGCTAGCGCCCTCTGTCGGATTCTTCTTGCAACTGACTGACAAAATTGTTTCCCCCCCCCGTTTAAGCACGCAGTCCAAGATCATACTTCAGTGACTTCTTGAAAATACGTGCGTCATTATGACTCATGGTTTGCGGGGGAAGGGCGGACACCTCCATTTTGGGAAGAAAATAAAAATGCTGAATGCTGTCGATTCAGATAACGCACGCACGTTTCCCTGCTGTGCAATTCGCATTCGTACACGCGCTCTGCGTGACGCAGCATCAGTTTCGACTGACTTCACTTTTGAATGAAAATCGGAAGATGACAACTCAGGCAGCTGCGTCGCATTTAGAAAGCGATGAGAGAGTGGAGGTGCAAAAACTTTGAAA
The DNA here is from genome assembly GCA_026289955.1 of Argiope argentata. Taxonomy (NCBI): domain Eukaryota; kingdom Metazoa; phylum Arthropoda; class Arachnida; order Araneae; family Araneidae; genus Argiope; species Argiope argentata. Next base: position 2,869,596 of record JAOUZG010029365.1, read on the forward strand.
ATAATTCAGCAAAATTAATTAAGTAAAAAAAAAAAATAGAAGTTTGTGAATGATAAAGGGCGCAGAAGATTCTATTAAGATCCATTTTTTTATAAATAATAACAAATCTCTTATTTTATTTTTCCTTTCTTTTCCACTAAAATAATGTTTGATAGGTAATTTTACATTAAAAAATTTTAATTTTCAACAGCACCGCGAATATCGAGTCACACCTTTCATTTGAAGAAAGAAAGAACATTGATTGAATGAATAAAAATGATCGTCACTTATGTTCATTTATAAATTTTGAAACGCATCTTCCCTGCATCATGTTATAGATGATTTTTTTTATTTAAAAACAACGTTTATGGGCCATTTTAAAATTTGAATATGGAAAATTATGCAATTTAAACGCTTTTCATGAAATCTCCACAAAATGAGCGCATTGTTTCGTTGAATTTGGAAGTGTTCTTCATTCGGCACTCTCATTCTTCTGCGAGACGTTCCTTAACGGAGTTGCACATCGATTTTACTCTTTCAATTGACATCCCCCCCCCCTGCAAACCGATAAAATATTTTTGAAAGAATTCAAATACTGAAGGCACAGTGCAAATTCGTCCGGACAGCGACGAGAGCACCGTCCCCATCACCGCCCGTTCGTGCGAGCTCTCGATCCGGCTGGTTTCGGTGCGGCACTCCCCCCCCCCCAACAGTTTCGTGAACTCATTTCATCATCCCAGCAGTTCGGTCATCAGCGGGAAAATACGCACGACGGGGCAAAAGAAATGCGGACAGAGCGTGAAGTCGGTGGTGTGATTCGAAAACTGAAACATCTAGTTATTGGGCACGCATCCTTTTTCATTAGTTTCTAGGGGGAAAAGTGACGAAGATCCTTCCCCCCCACGCAAAATAATCCACTATCGGAGAAAGCTTCACGGTTTAATCTATTCCAAACATCTTTGATTCAACAGCTGCAATTATTCTGTTTCTGGTGCTTATTTCGATTCCCACAGTCAGTTTACACTCTCCCTTTCGCTACAAAGATTGAGAGAACACCTCACTTTGACTTGATGAATCCGACTTTCGATACAAATAACACATTCGCTAGAAGTCCAAACACATTTTTATTTTCACTCATTACAAATGGTTTAGTTTAAAGTAAAAATAAAGAAAAATCTCTGAATTGAAAAATATCAGAAGTATTTTGAATAAACATTAGCAGATTTTTGACTCGGAAAACGGAGAGTACACCATCGAAATTTTTGTAATGTCGCACAATGAAAGTGCAAATATTTAATTGCGTGCCTTTTGGTTTTTATGCGTCGTGGTGCTGATTCGACAAATTTTTGGTCGTATATGAAGTTATTTTATGCATTCTTCTTACAACTGTTTTAAATAGGATTTGTTTCTAATTTTGTGTTTTTGAAGCACTATTTTGAATTTAGTCCACAAATATTCAACGGCACTGATATCAGGGTACTATGTAAATGCTGTTTGCAATGAAAAAGCAGCATTATTTTAGCATTATGTGAACTCTTTTGGGCGTTATTAAAATATTTTTTATTCATCCAATCAAGTGCAAGTAATTTTTTTTTTAATTTATAGTGGATGACATTTGATGCTAACATAGTTTTTTCAAATACTAATTCACCAATTTTTTATTAGCTAATTAAAAACTTTTTAGCCAAAAATCCTTATTTCCCGCCTTCAAATAAGCAACGAATTCAGTTTGTTCATCCCCCTCCCACACACTAATGAGGTTAGTGCTTAACATGCTTTCGGCCGATTATTTTAAAAAATTCTGCTTATTTTCCTGTTTGATACATTTAAAATTAAAAGTTGTTAATCGATTTTTTCGGTTCATTTCGAATTAAAATAATATAGAATAACTTTTCAACATTATTTGTGAAATTAAAAAAATAATAATAAATGTGCCAAATATTTACATTATGAATTAATCAATATTCCACATCATAACAAATCTGCAATAAAAAGTTCCTTTCTACCAATATATTTTTTACAATGTGAAAATATTTTGTTAGTATTTTTTTTAAACTTTAGAACTATTCTTATAACAAACATCTTAGTATTATCCCAAGTTCCCAGTTTAAATGTAATTCTAGTAACACAATTGCCCTATATCAGTGTTTTCTACAAATGTTTATAGAAAATTATTTAAAAAAGAATTTCCGAGCTCTCATTGGGGCCTTTTGGAACAATCATGGGAATGTTATAAATGGAAACAAATAAATGTAGCTAAATAGTTGCACAATTCACCATAGTGTTAAAAGATGAAACTGTTTAGAACTTTTCCTCCACTTTTGTATTAAAGCAGAAATAAATTATTGAAAAAAATTATTTTTCATAGCATGTAAATTTATATTTTAAAAGGGAATATTTAAATATTTATAAATAAATCTAGAATTTGTGGTTTAGTTTAATTACACTAATGTATTAATTCTGAAATTTCACGAGATGAATCAATACGCTTAGACCACTTCAAAATCACACCCTGCAGCAGCAAAGGGAGATTTGGTCATAACATGCACCAGGACACTAAATATGGCAGGTCTGTGAGCCTTTATTCTGAAGGTGAGATTTACAGAGCCTCTATATGAATGGGATTAAAACTTGATTAGGGATGAGCATCATTAATCTCCAATTGGATACGATTTCAAAACTGAGTGTATTATTAACATTAGATTACATATATTTGCCAATTTTTAATAAAAAAAGTGCAAAAATTGTGAATCATTAAAAATGAGCTTGACATAATTAGAAATGTAAACCTTCCTCCTTCAAGAAAGACTTATTTAGGGAGAGGGGGATAAAATAAACAGGAGTTTTGTATCATCAGAAAATTATATTCATTGTTAGAATGGAGAAAATATATTTTATCTAAAAAAAGGAAAGGGGATAATTTACATTAACAATTTATAAGACCAAATTCTATAATATTTTACATTAGAATAGGAAAATAATAATAATACATAATCCAGTATACATTTATTTTGCAGGACAGAGACCAATGGAAAAGAAAGATGCATCAAATGGGGAGCTGATCCTAACAGCAAAAAAATGCAAACGAGCGTAGCCCTTCTTAAATACTGACTGCATGAGTAATAGTAAGATCACTCTCAGCTAAGGAGATTGCAAAGATAATAATGAGTTAAATCTGTAAAAATGCATTGCTTTTAAAAAGTAATGACGAATGAGACAAACTAAAGTATTATTCCAATTTTCTCTTTTTAAACCTCACTAAATGCAATGTAATATATATGAGTTCTATCTTATAAATACACAACTTTTGTGTACTAATTGAAGCACGCCTTTAGTTACATGTACTAATAATCAATAATAACACAAGACAAAAAAAAGAAGTTATAAAGTAGTGAATCAAACAGTTCTTTGATCTCAAAGTTTTGTTAAGCATTTCCCCCTCACCCAACCCCCTGTTTGTATTTCATAATTAAAGAAAATACCAAAAATAAGAAGTGTCATATAAAGCAGATTCGTTGGACTATGATACCTAGCTAAACAAGCATTTGAAATATAGAAAGAAATTTTTTAATGATTTTTTTCTTAAGTTTATACACTTTGTGACCTGTTCATTGAAAAATAAGCACTTAAATTCTAGATGTAATGAAAGTAAAATCTACATTTGAAAATTCTATTAAATTAAAAAGTAAAACATAGTTTATTTAATATATAATTCTTCCTCTTACTATTAAGGTGATTTACACAAGTGGGTAAAGGATTCAAAGTGTCAAATGGTAAACATTTGTAATAAAGAAAAATATTCATGTATTTCTTAAAGATTTATTTCACAAATGGATCACATAATCACAAAAATAGGTTTGTGATTTGTCATTCTTTGGAAAATCTCACAATTTACAATAAACAAACCAGACTGCCTTCTTACCAGCCAGAATGTGAATACAATACATTAGCAAAATTGTACAAGAAAATAAAAGGTACTTGTAACAATCAAAATCATATTATGGAAAAAAGAGGGAATGATTAATGTTTAAACAAGCCAATAAAAGAAATCCATATTTGATGAAACATGAACAGAAGTGCTTCAGCCACTTATAAAAATTGCCAAAGAACACAAAAACAAATCAGATCATAGGGCTAAAAAAATATAAAATAAGAAGAGGGGGAAAATCCATCTGAGATTCCATACTGAAAAGTATTAAAAATACCAGTATATCACAGCTGAAACTAAGTTTTCAAAAAAGAATTTAGAGTAATGTTTTGAAATATTTTAACAATTAAGGGAAAGTTATTTTTTTTTATTAAATTTAAATTGTCTAAAAGGAGAGACAAGATTTTTTTCCCCTATTATAAGTAACATTGTATGGGACAAAGATGCATGCAATCAATTAAAAAAAAAATACTGGCCAACAGTAAATGAAGTCTTTTCCTTTCGGTTTATCACAAAGCACTTTCTATAGAAAATAATTCTTTGTAAATTTAGCTGCAACTTTTATGAAAATGATTAATTTTTAGAATTAGAAAAATAGACAATTTCACATTATGTTTAAAATTATGAAAACATTAAACTAAACATCAAATGGTTTAGAAAATTTATAAAAGTGATATCTTTTTTCTTATAATGGTTATACATCTATTAAAAAAATTGTAAGGCCAAAAGAAAGGTATAAAAAATATTTTGGAATTTAATGCTTTGATTTCATTGTGGTGAAATAAGATAATTTTTCAGTGAAAAATGCTGCATTTAACAAAAGAAAAACCCAATACTATAAAAACTATCATTTTAAGATATATATGTTCCCAGAGAACAAATAATAAATACAGTAATCTAAAATTAATTATAAATATCTATAATGAAATGTGAATATTTTTTTAATTATCTTGGAGATGAATAATAATAACAATAAAAATGCAAATATCGCTGCAGTTTTCAATGGTAAAATGGGGAGAAAAAGTGCAATTAATTACTAAAAATTAACAATAAGAAAAAAAGCAGCCATAGGACGAATACTTATGAATCATAACATAATGTTAAATGCAATTACAGTTCCAATCAGTATCAGATCCTATAGTATTATGACAAAAAATAAAGTAATTAAAAAAACAATAAAATGGTTTTAACAGCAAAAATTTCTATACATAAATATCATGATAAAAAAAATCTATCACAGTAAAATGAATTTCAGAATTAAAACATCATATTTGTGAAGTCAATAATTTTAAATTCATTAATTAAATTTTTGAATAAAAATAATATTCAGATATTCGAGGAAAATTTTGTAAAATAATACTGGCATAAGTAAAAAATTTTTAAAGCAAAATTTTCATTTTTTTTGGAAGGAATAATTACTTAAACAAATAAAAATCAAGTACACATGCATTTGACAAGCTTAATTTTCCATGACAGTACAGCAAAATTTACAAAAACATTGCACATCATTCTAAAAGTTAATATCAATTATCCATAGAAATACATCCAGTATAAAAAGGAAATTAGAAGAACATGCCATTTTTAAAAACATTAAGGCATTTGATATGGGTGGTATAATCTTTTACAAATGTTTTTAAAGAACTGTCAAAACTTACCAAAGGAGAGTTTTCATACAAAATACAATCTACCACAATGAAATAAATTTTATAAACTTTTTTCTATCAGTGACATAATTCATTCCTTTAAAATTTTAATACAGTATTTTCTTTATATATATGAAAAAACAAGTATAATAGGAACGAGTTACTGAAAAAATACTGGCATGGTCTGAAAAGAAAAATAATTCTAATATGGGGGGGGGAATCCATTGCTCATGTATTAACATTAATTCTAAGATTGAAAAGAAAACACAAAAAAGGAACTTACCAACAATTTTAATATTCTTCACAATTAATTAAATTTTTTTTCCATTTTTTCCATTTTTTATAAAATATTAAAAAGTCTAACAGAAAAAAAGATCAAATTCTCCAAAATATTTAAAATTCTTTGAATTATTTATCCTCAAGAAATATTCTTATTTGTATACATTAAAGATAGCTTGCAGAACAAGCAATATTCAGCCTGTTAAAACAAGCTTTATTTAATACTTTTTTAGAAGTCCTGTTTTAAAAAAACTTTACAAGGGAAATATAACTTCACTTGTAAAATTTTAACATAACAAAAGAAAACAAATACCAAATATAATATATTATATCAAGTACAAACATGGCATTAACAGTCTCCTCCGATCTAAGTACATATACTACAAATAAAATAAAGTCAAATAAATATACAGTGGAACAAACATATATATTTGGTACTAGTCTAGTATGAAACAGTTTTTTTAGGGTGGTATAACAACAACTATTTAAAAATGTCTAATACATTTAGTATTTCAGATCACAAAAAAGAAAAAGAAAAAGAAAAAAAAAAAAAATTTAAGTGCAATTGCATTAACCGTCATTTAAATAAAGGCAGTGGGAAAAAAGTCTGTGAAAAAAAAATAATAAAAAGACTTCATAAAATAATCTATAGAAAAAGAGAATACTAACAGAACATCTTGACACTTCTAATGTAATTATATTTCTAAATTTTTTCTCGTCTAATCTTTTTTAATTCACAATCTAGATTCTATTTGAAACCTAAAGAATACAGTATGCAATAGTGAATTTAATCTGAATTAATCATAAATAATAGCTTTATACTAAACTTACTCAATAAGTACTCAAAATAATGTGACTTGATTACCTTAATCTTAAATAAAATTTAAGCCAGACCATTTAATTAAGTTTCAATGATGGTTGTGTAAGCTCCATCAACACAGTTATTCTCATTCTTAAACTTGCTGGGTGCCCACTCTTCTTTGAATGACAAGTTAAACATTGAGTAGGCTGGATTCCCAGTCACTTCTTTCATGACATTCAAAAATGCAGGCAAGCGTCCAATCAATTCCCTTCCTTTGAGTGTTGTGTAGGTCTCAAGTAAAATTAAGCCTTCACACCTAATAAAATACATGCAAAAACATATGAACAAGTACTACATTTATACAATTATTGCAATATTTTCATAATATATATAGTTCTTAATTGAAAATTACAAAAATTCTGCACCCTAACTTGAATTCAGTTTCATAAAATAGCATGTTAATTGCAGAGAAAAGAAATCTTGCTCTCTGTAATATAACAAACAGACACATTTTTTTTTCAGATAACAATCAAAATTTTGCCAAAAATGAAACCTTTTTTCAGTTATGTTAATCTTAATTATAAAAATAAGCACTTAAATAAGTACTTTTAAAGCTCTTTTAGATTTAAAAAACAAACTATAAAGTAAGTTTTTTTTATTACTTACACCCCAGATTCTGACAGACACAATTATGTGTTCATATAACGAAGAGCCAGGAAAATTGGTAAGGCAGGCCATATGCAAATAATGGAGGTGTTCAACCAATCAGCTTAACACGATGCGGTTGATTGTGCATATATCAGACAACAGGTATCTGAGGAGACTATTACATTGATCCTTGCTGTTATAATAATAGGTTATTAAGATTTAAGCAATTTTTAACAGTGACTAATCAATGGCTCAGGAGAGAAAGAGAAAACAGCATTTTTGAAGTAGAGATGAAATTTGGATTTTCATGTCTGACCATTTCCAAGGTGTACTGCAAATGCTTTATTTCTGGTAAAACCACAAATTTCTGACAGCAGAGAGACTTAAAAAGGGCCCAGATAGAATGGGATTATCAACACATGAAAAGAATCGTTACACGAGAGAGAAATTCAACATTTCCTCATATTGCTGCAGATTTGAATGCAGAGTTCTCATTGATTGTAGTGTATGCACTATGAAATATAACCTAATTGATAAGGGCTTTTGAAACTGCACACCATATTATGTACCAATAAAGATTCAGCGATACAAACCTCTGCACTTTACCTCGTCAATGCCAATGCATTGGGCTCTTAATGATAGGGAAAACATTGCCTGGTCTGAGGAGTGATGTTTCCAAATGTATCAGGTGGATGGTTGCAGAGAAAACCCTAGGAAACCATGGATCCCTCATGCCTACAAGGAATTCTTGAAGTTGGTGGAGGCTCTATGAGGGTGACGGCATGTGCAGTTAGTATGAAATGGGACCGTTGATGAGTGTAGACTTGACCATGATAAGTCAAAGGTGCTTTAATATCTTTTCTGACTTTCTACATGTATTCACGTCCTGTGTGCATTCTGATGGATGTGAACAATTCCAACAGGATAATGCACCATCCCACATGTCTACAGCAGCTATCAAATGGCTTGAGGACCATTTTTATGAATTTATTTCCCTCTATTGGCCACCTAATTTCCCTGACATGAACACTATCAACCATATCTGGAATATTTTGCTATGTGTTGACTTTAGGAGATCACCACCTCACACTCTCACGGCCTTGTGGGAATCACAGTGTGAAATGTGTACAGAATATCTCCACAAATTTGTTGAATCCATGTCCCTATTGTGTGCTCATGGAGGTTCTACACATTATTAGATAGGTATACCAGTTTTTTTTTTTTTTTTTGGCACTTCAGTGCAGATGTCAGTGTAGATTCAGAGCAAAAATTAAATTTTGTATTCTCCTAATGCTCAATCTTCTTTCAATAAATGCCTGTTCATGAATAAAAATGAAAATAATTTCAAAATTTTTCAAGGTTTATTTATTACATGCATGCAAAATGCCCTCATGGTCCATTCATTGATGGTTCAAAATTTTGATATGGATGTTCATTTTAGATGTTAAAATTGTTAGCTAAAAATTTATTGATGTGGTATTTAGTGTTTTTAAGTTATCATATTCATATTTATTTAGAGAGACAAATAAAACAGAAACTCTTCAAGGAAATGGATTTTGTTCAGAATGTTACTGAAATCAATACATTTGGAGTTAAGAAATTCCAACTCAAAGCTTTTTATGTCTGTATGTTATATTGTTCACATACATACATAATTCCAAAAATGATTTAATCAAAGATTTAAGAAGATTGGACAGAATTTCAAATTTATAAATTTTAGCGATTGCATTTTTTTCTCTTTAATAGCTTACAAACAAACAACATAAATAAATGAAATAAAAAATGAGCTGCATTGGTATTAATTAATTTTTGGTATCTTTTGGCAAGAGTAACTAATGACTTACAGATAACTCTAATGTATTATTGGTACTGGTATCTGGTTATTATGCTTTACTTTCATTTTTGGAACATATCCAATTTAAAAGTTCATGAATGAATGAAAATATATTTTCCAACATATAGATCAAAAGTTCTAAACTTTAGAATAAAAATTAAATGAAGTAAGAATATTTAAACAATTCATTAACAGTAAGCCACAAAATAATGCTGAAATATAACCAACAATTGATCTACAAACAAATAATCACAAATAAAAAAATACAGATTTACTGTTAAAAAAACTAACATTAATGGTTTTATTTGAATCTATAAAATTATCTGTAAAAAGAGAAGTTTCCCTGCCTGTCTAAACAAGTGAAAGAAGAGTCAGATAAATGAAAATGACACATTCTATCAGTATTTCCATAAAGCAAGGTACCTTTTTTTTTCTTTTTTATCATAAACCTCTGGATTCTTTGAAATCTGTTATTTATTGAAAGATCCAACATCATAAAGAAAATAAGAATCTATAAAATTAGGGCAGATCTAGGCATGGTGAAATGTGAAGAAATATATTAAATATAAATGAAATATAATAAGTGAAATATATATTTCCATTTCACTGAAAATTAATATACCTTGGATGACATGGACCCTTGTAAATATCCATTTGCATATACATATTGTCCAACATAAAGCAACGTCTCAGCTTCAGAACCCTATAATGTTTTTCGTCTCTCTGACTTAGCATATTCTAAAATTATAATGAAAATAATTTAAAATAAGCATTGGTCTAGAACAATAAAATATCATAAACTTTTCAAATTATCTATAACAAATAATCTAAAAATTTCAATAACCACATTTATACAAAATTTTTACAGGATATCTGGTTTAAATACATCCAATTTAACAGTTCTGCAATTTTAACAGGGGATTTCTCTACATTATTCATAAATATAAAGCACAAATAGCAAAAATTAGTCAGCTGGTTTGGGCCATTTTTTGCACAATCACAAAATCATGTTAGTGAGCAACAGACTTCCATATCTTCTGACATAATATTATTAATAATTGTTTTCCCAGAGCTTCAATGAAATGAGAATGCACTATAATAAAGTTTGTTATTAGAATAAATATGCTTATCCTATTAAACTCAAACACCATTAGTATTCTCATTAACTTCATTATCTAGAAGAATAACTAAAGAAGACCAAATCAATTTAACTGAAATTTTTAAAAAAGGCAGGGGAAAGAAAAAGAAAACCCTTATACATTTATTTCAGAATAAACTTACCTTTTGAATCTTTATCATTATATCTGGTTTATAATACTTATCTTCCATGTTAATTTCAATTTGAATGGTTATATAATATTTTTATATTTTTAAATGCTTCAATGTCTATAAAAATGATTCAATGCTTCAATGTCTATAAAATTCACTATAAAAATGATTAAATGAAATTTTTTTAAAGAATCAACATTAAAAATAAATATAATAAACTTTTTAGAAACAAAATGCAGTAAAAATTTAAAGAAATTTGTTTCTTACAATATAGTCACGATGAGTAATTTGTCTCTTCACTTCAATTACTTGAGAATCAACATCCCTACGCCTTTGTGTATGCATATAGCTCCAATTTCCTGAAATGTATAATATTGATGATTTAAATGCACATGATTTAAAAAATGTCACCATCATCATCAACAAAATAAATAAAAATGAAGCATATTACCATTTTGACCCCGCTTGCGTAACCTGGCTTGTATTTTTGGATTGGATGTGACAAGATAGTCATGCACAACTTCAAAATCTTGAAAAGGTGGGAACATCTGAGGTAAGAAAAATCCAATTACAGAATAATAATAAAAAACACACAAAATACAAAAATACTATCTCTAAAGTTTATGAAAAAATAATTTTAAAAAATCTTGTTCTGTTTAAAACAATAAAATCTTATTTAACTTTAATATTTTTTTCATTTAATGAATGAAGCAAAACTCAGTCCTTGATCAAAATGACCTAAATAAAATGGTTGATAGTAAATCATGTTAAAATTTAAAAATCCAATAGTCCTTTTAAATAGCAAATAAAAGATAATTTAGGGTGGAGAAAAATGCCACCCTCCAACCAGAAAACAAGGTTTTCAATTAGTAAAACTCTTGTACCTTTTCTATTCATTCACTATCAAAATAGCTAAAACTTACATTTACTGCTTTGGATTAAAGTTCAATATTTAAAAGAATGAAGGGAATTCAAAGCTAAAACAGACAAATATTGAAACAAAGGCAACAGAGATAATTAGTCAAAAAATTAATGTTCGTTCAGCATAATCAATGAGCATTTAATTAAATCAATATTTAAACTTGTCTATTTTTGAATTTGTATTATGTAATTGACAATAAATGCAATTAAATGGAAGAAAAATACTTTGATTTTTAAAAATTTTTAGACTGGATTATAGTGAAGTATCTAGTTATGCATTCTGCATAAAATATGACAATTTCTACAAGATAGCAACCTAATTCTTTAGTTACCAACAAAATGAATAAGAAAATCTGAAATGCAAATCATGCAAAAAGTAAAACAAATGGATATATGAATTTTTCAGTCAAATCTTTTAAGAATATACACAGGGCAACTGTTTGATTTAAAAAAATGGACCCAATAAATTTTTATTAGTGTGATTGATATGCATATAGTTTTGATATACCCATAGGTTAATCTTCCTAAAAATTGTCAAGTTTCTAAATCATTGCTTAGTTTAAAAAGAAATTTATGAAAAATGTAGTTCAATATGTGCACACCCATATACACACACAAATGAGAAAGAGGAACAAAAATCTTGTGATTGAGCTTGTATATGTTGCCAGTAATGCCATGTTTTTGGAACAATGATTAAGAATAAGCAAATAATTTTTTTATATGATCCCATCCTTTAAAAAGAAAAGAAACATTAATGAACAATAAAATTTGACATTTCCAGCTTAATCACATGATTTCTATTCCTTGCCAATCTTCTAGAAGATTTTTGAGCATCACTGAGTATGTGGTCAAGCTCCCTCATAATTGTAGCAAAATAGAATTATTCTAGCACTAGCTGCCCCGACAGACTTCGTATTGTCTCAAGTTATTGGGCTTTCGTAGCCTGATTACGTACGTACGCGTTTCACAGCACTTAGAAAATAAAAAGAATCGTTGATTCCATAAATCCTTTCAAGAATAAAATAAACACATTAAGAGCTCTTAATGCCGCATTAATGTATAAAAAAGAATTTTTATCCCTAAGAACAACAACAATAAAATAATTTTTTTATCAGAACACAATCAATATAAACATGAAAAAATGAAACAACATCAAAGAAAAATGAACAAAATGATGTTTTATCAGCTTTCATAAATGCAATGGCAACACGTTATTAAAAGTTTATTTTTTTTAAAAAAAACTAATTTTCGCCTACGGATTTATATTGACGTCAAAACCCTCCTCCCAAAAACAAATCATGTTCTGACATGATAAAAATTAAAATAAGTCTTGTTACCTTAAAAGTTGGCATGAAATTGTCACGAAATATATTTGTTGCCCCAAAGGAAGTCATTTGGAAACAATTATATTTTTGTATGTTTGTAAGGAAGTGTATGGAATTCGTACCAATTCCTGAAACCAATGAGTACAATGGCTCTGGTGGCCGAACCAATGGCACTAATTTCACTTTGCCATTTGCGCAACACAATCCATTTGCTTCATTCTTGTATTTCAATGCCTTACAATGTGAGCAAACTAAGTTCATAGATCCAATAGCAACGCATTGGTAGGAACTGTAGTCAATTGAAACATCGTAGCTGAATGCCGCACGTGAAATATTGCAAGTAGCTTGAACACGACGCATTGCACGTGATTCTAATATTCTAATCCTTTCAATTTCATTTCGTTCTTCAAGTCGTTGTGCAGTCCAAGTAGATTGAAAATTAGCTTGGTTTGTAAGATTTCTAGTTCTACGGCCCAAATTGCTACGCCCGCGTCTTATAGGTGGCATGGGTCTAAATGTAAACACACTAAACAAATAAAGTTACATTAACAACAGTTACACAACGCTAACAACAGTTGGTTTTCAAGACATGCGAAAATTTAAAAACAGCTTGGAGAATGCCGCGCTCAGAGGAAATAATAGTGACACACACACCCTTTTCTTTTTTTCTCTTCCTTTTTTCCTCAAGTCCTTTTTTTTCTTTCTATATTTTTTTTTAATAACTTTTCTTCCTACAAACCCTTTTTTCCTTTTCTTTTCTTCTTCGCTGCCTAGACTTTATTTTGAGCAGGAATAGATAAAATATCCATACAGACAAAACACCAAAAAAATTAATAAAAAAGAATCGTTTAATATATAAATCCTTTTAAAAATAACATTAACACATTAAGAGCTCTTAATGTCGCATTTATAAAAAAAAAATTTTTATTTTTAAGAACAACAAAAAAACTTTATATCAGAACACAATCAATAGCAATATTAAAAAATCCCCTCCTTTTTTTCTATCCTTTTTTTCTTCACTACTTTTCTTTCCACAAACCCTTTTTGTCCTCTGTTGATCTTTTTTTTTTCTTTATTTATTACTTTATTATGACTATATTTTGAGCAGGCATAGATTAAATATTCATACCGACTAATATTGAAAGCAACTATTTTCTTTCTTTTTTAAACATCCCGTTATCTATGATTGAAAACCAACTGACTTCGCGTATTTCTTTCTAAACAAATCATAATTTATTACTTCCTGCTGTCTCACTCGGTGTGGGGGAAGGAAATGAAGATTTTTGGCGGGAAAGTAAGAAAAGTGTCGTTTTAACTATTTTCCCGCGCAGTTTTTTCATTTTTTCTCTCCATAAGAACCATCCTCGTGTCTTAACGTAAATATTAAAATAAAAATGAGCCGAATCGGTCGAGCCGTTCTCCAGTTTTGCGCTTAGCAACGCATTTCGAGCTGCATTTTTATTATAATAGATTGAGAGGTCAGGAGGTGAAAGACTTACAACACTACATAAAGTTCCATTAATATACAGACAGATGTTGAATCCATTTGAATTTCCAGAAGAAAAGGAACTATTCACAAGAAAATATGTTTAAAGGGGAAAACAAATACAAAAAATTAAGTCAATTTTGTTAAATAGTTACAATTAATATAATTAGTTTATCAAAAAAGTATTGATCTTCCCGGAATTGCATTCTTTACCTTCACGTGAAAAATACTGAAAACCTTGCATTTTACCGATTGGGCTTTAGCTGTAGATTTCAGTTTCCATTACTAATGGCTAAAACTCTATTTAATGATAAATTGATAAAATGTATTTGAACTCAAGTGGAATGAAAAAAAAAAGCATTTTATTAATGATTGAAAATTTGAACAAGATATCTTTATATATAAAATTATTCTGTGCATGTGACTAAATTCCTCCTAAACGGATAAACTAAATTTGATGAAACTTTTTTTGTGTTGAAGTAGATTCAAGAATGATTTAGATTCACAGAATTTTTAATTAGAATTTTAATTAAAAGTTAAGTGTAATTTAGACGTTTTTCTGTGATAACTTAGAAAAATATTATCTTTTTACTGATATCAATTTCTTTTACCTACAGATTAAATTTTTATTTATAATGAATTAAAAAAAATATTTTAACCATATTTTTCAAAAATTTATTTTGTTTAAAATAAAAATTTCATCCACATGAGCATGGCAAAAAATAATCTTTTATCAACGTGTTGCCATCACGTTGACAAAAACTCTGAGGAAAAAATAAGTTAATTATTACTGCAAATTAAATACAGAAAAATATAATTTTCTGTATGTGATACTTTGAAATGAAATAAATAAATATCACATTTTCTAAACAAATAAACAAAAGATAAAGTTTTCTGTAATCATTCAAAGTATCTATATTATTAATTCAATAAATCAACTTCATGAAAGCAATCATGCCTTAATTCATGTAGAATATCTATTCAAATCTGGATAGAACATTCGAATATGACTATTCTATGTAAATGGACAATATTAGATTACTTCATTGATCATATCAAAGAAACCAAACATGTTCCAAGATTTTTCAACAGTGATTGGTCTAGATACCTTTTCTTCTAACATTCAAAACTTTATAAATTTGTTCAGATTCGATCGCAAAAGATATGAAAAATTATTTATTTAAAAGTTGGAGTGTCAAGAAAATTTGCAGAGCATGATTCCTTACAACAAAAGGACAATTTAAAATGTGGAACTTCATAATTGTTTAAAATATTATTAACCAGAAAATTAAAATATTATTATTAATACCATTTATAATCTTTTGAAAAGTAAAGCTAAAAACTGAATTTTATGACATATCAGAGGAATATTTGCTGAATAACTTTTTCAGATCTTATAAATTATGAAAATTATTCTGTACAGCATTTAAGACTTCAATGATGAACAGCTTTGCTTCACTTTTCCTGTATATATATCATTTAATGACAAGCCAAGATTTAGTTTAAAAACATCTTTATATTAATTACAGTGTTGTCATTTTCACTTTAATTTAAAATTAAAATTTAGTGGCAAGGAAAGAAAGACAGAGATGAGTAGTAGAATGAATGGAACATGTTAAGGCCTAAATAATACTATAAGCAAATTATATGACTATCAAAATTTGAATAAAAATATTTTGCTGAAAAACCTGAGATTTAATACCAGTGTACCAATTGGTCGCCAAAAGCTTCTAGTATATAATTCTTCTGTGCGTGTGTATGTGACTGAACTCCTCCTAAACGACTGGTCCGATTTTTATGAAATTTTTTTTGTGTATTCAAGTGGATTTGAGAATGGTTTAGATTCACAATTCAGTCCACTACATAATGTAGAATTTTAATTATTAATTAAAAACTAACTTTCCCGCCAAAATAACTTCCTTCCCCCATCGCGAAATGAGTAAGGTTTTAGGTTTTTTTTTTCTAACAGTGATGAGGTTAGGCGTAACATGTTTCCGATCGATTATTTGAAACGATTTTTTTTATTTTCATTGCATTTATAATTAAACATCGTTAATTAATCGACCTTTAAGGTTCATTCTGATATACTTTTGAATTTAAATAAAACAGAATAATGGAATTTAAAAATTTCTAATCTGCCCAACCTATGTAGAAAAAAAAATGCATTTTCTGGTGATGAAGTTTAACGCATGCACATTTTGTTGAGAACTTTATTTAAACGGAGACAAAACTATTGGTTTGCTGTTTTGTTTTACTTCGAATATACGCTGTTAAATGGTTAGTTATGTTGCTTTTGTAATTAAACAGTATTAGTTATATATTTTTAAGTACATTTTTAAAAAAAGTTATTTTAAGTCGTAGTAATAAGTAATTGCCAAATTATTAAGGCTTCAGTTTTTTCCCCATGCCAACAATATTTGGTTTAACATGTTTTCAAGATTCTGTTTATATTATTTAAAAATTTTTGCTGCAAATTAAATCCAGAAAAATGTAATTTTCAGCACACGATTCTTTGAAATGAATTAAATAAATATATTTTCTTAGAAAGTAAACGCAAAATATAGTTTTCTATTTCACAGTATCTATATTATTAATTTTATAAATCAACTTCATGAAAGCAAAATTGTTTAATGCATGCAGATTATTCATTTAAATCGGGACCCAACTGCCAATTTGTAAATCTTTATAAATAGGCACAAATATTTTGAAATTTTCATGATATTTTGCATGCTTGAATTTATTCAAAATGTGATTTTCCCTTTAAAACTTTTTACTATTGACTTTTTTTGAAAAAATTTTAAAAAATTCAATGCAATAATATTACTTGAGGTCTTCAATAAAAAAATATAAGATACATAATTCATCTATAAATGCTAATTATATTATTATATGTTCATAAAGTATAAGAGAAAAGTTCCAGAGTTGTAACTAAAAATAGAATGTGCATGGAGTATTTGAAAATTTGAAGAGTATCAAAAATTTCATTTCTAGAAAAAGCTAAAAATACATTTAAATGTACATTTACAGACCAGAAACATAACTGAAATAATTTAAATTTATTAAATATTCATTTTTATTAAAAGAATTGTTTATTTTATGAAATATATACATCTATAAATTTATAATATTTTTGTAAGAGTTCTCAAAGAATATAAAGGAAATACTATTGATGAAACCAAACCAACTCCTTTTTTTCCCCATCATCATCAAAAAAAAAGTTCAAATAAATATTAGACTTGATTAATAACATTTTATTAGCCACAAAGATTAATTTATATTCATATAACACTTTTAAACTATATGTGCAGCCATAAACAAATATAATAAAAAAATTGGAGGAAATCAAAATACACCAGTTATACCTGTTTCATAAATTATGAGCTCATGTTTTTCTTCTAATTTGATATGTGCTGATTTTTTTGAATTTTTTGGTCATTTCATTGTTATTATATGATAACAATATGATACATGCTTATAAGATACAATTTATTTTATATAATGAACTTTTTTTTCTTCTGAGTTTTAATAAAGCAGTAATCAAATTTTGATATATTTTCTTCGTGGAGACAAGAAGGCCTCTACAACTTTGTTGTTCACTTCAAAGGTTTTTTTTAAAATGTAATTTCTATTTCACCAGTAAATACAGAACAAAATTCTTTACCATATTTAGAACATTATAGACACATTTTTGATGGGAAAAAAAAAAACCTTGCTTGAAGGAATTGAAGAAATTTTTCCTGACATTCATGACAAAGAATATTCTTCAAAAAAGAATACTAAAGTGATTGCACAAAACAATGTAACTATTATATACAATTTTTTGATGATGAATTCACTATTTCAGGTTTATTGCAGTTGTTAGAAGCTTCCAAAATGTCATTAAAATTGCTTGGTTATGAATCAAAGGATTTCTTTGTCCATCATATCTTAACATTTTCAGACTTATTCTGCTTTTATTTGGACGTCCTTTAGGCTTTCGGTAGTAAAAACTGATAAAAAATGTTAAAAACAAAATTTAGAAAAAAAAAGGGTAATTAAAAGTAAATTTCAATTTCAACCCAGACTAGAACAGTTTTTGTATCTAATTTCAAAGGAACTAAAATGAGCCACTTGAATATTGATTTTTTTTTGACCCTGCTATTTCATGATAACATGCATTTATAATGTATACATTATTAACTCAATTAATAAGCTTTAAAACAAACATGTTTTAATTTATATCTTTTGAATGCAGAGCTAATTTATAAAACTTTACCACATAACTTGAGATTGAAGATTGGCTCACCTATCATTTTGCTTCGAAATTTGAATGCACCAAAATTATTCAACGGCATGCGATAAGTCATAAAAAGAATCATGAGAAATAATCTTGGTGCTACTATTTTGAACGGCAAATTTCAAGAGGAAGTTGTACTTTTAACCACGGGTCCCAATGATTCCTTCAGACTCACCTATCCCAATCAAACGTTTGCAATTTCCAATTTGCTTGGCATTCGCTATGACTGTTAAGAAGTCACAAGGTCAAACGATGACAATTTGTGGTTTAGATTTAGAAAATCCTTGCTTTTCGAACGGCCAATTATATGTTGTGTGATTGAGGGTTGGAAAACCATCAAATTTGTTTATATCCCACAAGGATTTACCAAAAATATCGTGCATGAAATGGCATTATGATAAATTTATTTTTTGTACATTAAAAAAATATACCCTTTAATTCTATTCTATTTTCTATTCAACAAAGTTGAATAGAAACAATTCAATTTCAGATAAGTTTAAGTTTCTATATTGAACTTAGCTCATAATATAAGCATACTCACAAGCAATCGATAGGTTTCATTGTGGGAACTGTACACGTGATGACGTCAGGTATTGTAATAAGATTTTCATACAACTTTTCATCGAAACGAACCAGATTGATATAACTTATTCAAGAAGGTTTGAAATTTTCAGACAACGTCTGTCGGGTCCGCTAATATATTATATATATATATATATATATACTAGCTGCCCCGACAGACTTCGTACTGTCTCAAGTTATTGGGCTTTTGTAACCTAATAACGTACGTACATGTTTCATAGCGCTTAGAAAATAAAAAGAATCGTTTAAAACATAAATCCTTTCAAGAATAAAATAAACACATTAAGAGCTCTTAATGCCGCATTAATGTATGAAAAAGAATTTTTATCCCTAAGAACAACAACAAAACAATTTTTTTATCAGAACACAATCAATATAAACATGAAAAAATGAAACAACATAAAATAAAAATGAACAAAATGATATTCAAGCACGTTTGAAAAAGTTGAGTTATGCCTTAATACTAAACAACGATTACTTTCAAAAATAAGTTATCTATTTCACACATTGAAAAACTTAAATAATAATGTAATTATATTTTCATTGTAAGGCTTTATAGTACACGATATTTTTTGTTTGATTATTTGGCGCGTAAACAAATAAATTTGACGGTTTTCCAACGCGGGAGCAGGCAACATACAACTGTCCATGAGAGAAGCATGGGTTTTCAAGATTAATGCCGCAAAAACTCAACGATTGACCCTGAGATTTATTTATGGTCATAGCGAAAGCAAGCCGCACTGGAAATTGCAGTCGTTTAAATTCAAATGGTACATCAGTTGATACAATTGGGATGCGAGGTATCAACACATCTTCTCCCCTATATTTTCCGTTTAGAATGGTTGCTTCGATCACATTGTTCAGTAATGTTTTTACTGCTAGCCGTGTGCCATTACAAAGACGCGGTGGTTTGATATTTCGCAACATAATGACCACCGATCCTTCTTTTAATTGAGGATTATGAGGCGACAATCCTGGAAAATTCAGTGAATTTAAAAATTCTGGTGGATAATTAACAACATCATCTTGGTTAGTTGCGCAATCAATTGATTTATGTGTTCGTAATTCGCCCACAATTTCATTTTGAATTTTGAAATTTATTTCATTTACATCTGTATTTTTGGCAGCTAAGATTGCTCGTTCACTCAACCAAAAAAGATCTCTGTAATTTTGAGAGACGTTTGGGAAAACCTTTTGAATGAGCTCGGTTTTTGATTCAGTAAACTGACAAAAATTGGCAGGCAATGTAATGCAGCCAGTTAAAAAGTCTACAGGAATTTTGCCATCCCCAATGTCAATGAGCTGTTAATCACGTGCTGAAAATGGTATTTTTCTAGGTTTTATTATCTGTAGTCATTATAAAAAAATCAGAGCTTTCATAAATGCAATGGCAACACGTTATTAAAAGTTGATTTTTTTAAAAAAATTATTTTTCGCCTACAGATTTATATTGACGTCAAAACCCTCCTCCCAAAAACAAATCATATTCTGACGTGATAAAAATTAAAATAAGTCTTGTTACCTTAAAAGTTGGCATGAAATTGTCACGAAATATATTTGTTGCCCCAAAGGAAGTCATTTGGAAACAGTTATTATATTTTTGTATGTTTGTAAGGAAGTGTATGGAATTCGTACCAATTCCTGAAACCAATGAGTACAATGGCTCTGGTGGCCGAACCAATGGCACTAATTTCACTTTGCCATTTGCGCAACACAATCCATTTGCTTCATTCTTGTATTTCAGTGCCTTACAATGTGAGCAAACTAAGTACATAGATCCAATAGCAACGCATTGGTAGGAACTGTAGTCAATTGAAACATCGTAGCTGAATGCTGCACGTGAAATATTGAAAGTAGCTTGAACACGACGCATTGCACGTGATTCTAATATTCTAATCCTTTCAATTTCATTTCGTTCTTCAAGTTGTTGTGCAGTCCAAGTAGATTGAAAATTAGCTTGGTTTGTAGCATTTCTAGTTCTACGGCCCAAATTGCTACGCCTGCGTCTTATAGGTGGCATGGGTCTAAATGTAAACACACTAAACAAATAAAATTACACTAACAACAGTTACACAACGCTAAAAACAGTTGGTTTTCAAGACATGTGAAAATTTAAAAACAGCTTGGAAAATGCTGCGCTCAGAGGAAATAATAGTGACACACACATTCTTCGTTTCTTTTTTTCCCTTCCTTTTTTTCTGCAAGTCCTTTTTTTTTCTGTATTTTTTTTCTTTATAACTTTTCTTCCTACAAACCCTTTTTTCCTTTTATTTTTTTCTTCGCTGCCTAGACTTTATTTTGAGCAGGAATAGATAAAATATCCATACAGACTAAACACCAAAAAAATTAATAAAAAAGAATCGTTTAATATATAAATCCTTTTAAGAATAACATTAAAACATTAAGGGCTCTTAATGTGGCATTTATAAAAAAAAAAAGAATTTTTATCCTTAAGAACAACAAAAAAACTTTATATCAGAACACAATCAATAGCAATATTAAAAAATGAAACATCATCGAATAAAAACGAAGAAAATGATATTCACGTCCGTTGAGAAGAATGTTTTTAATCAGTATAATCAGCTGCATAAAAGCAAGTATTTTCTTTCTTTTTTAAACTTCCCGTTATCTATGAATGAAAACCAGCTGACTTCGCGTATTTCTTTCTAAACAAATCATAATTTATTACTTCCTGCTATCTCACTCGGTGTGGGGGAAGGAAATGAAGATTTTTGGCGGGAAAGTAAGAAAAGTGTCGTTTTAACTATTTTCCCGCGCAGTTTTTTAATTTTTTCTCTCCATAAGAACCATCCTCGTGTCTTAACGAAAATATTAAACAAAAAAGTAGCCGAATCGGTCGAGCCGTTCTCCAGTTTTGCGCTTAGCAACGCATTTCGAGCTGCATTTTTATTATAATAGATATATATATAAGGAGTGTGTGAATTAACAGTAGAAATTGAAAAAATAAATAAAAATGCATGACCTTTTAATTCGGTTCTTATCTCAGGTAAGATGAATGAAACATATTTGTCTAAAACTAACATATAATATAAAAGAATTATTAGTACATGTGCCCAGAAACACTGCGTGGAGACAGCATTGTGTACGCTAGTTGAAACAAGTCAGCAATGTGAAAAGCTGTAATTACTCATTGTGATTTCATATAGTATATTACAATTCAAAATGCTGTAAAAACATATATCCTTCTGATATATGGAGGTGTGAATAAAAAATGGGAAAGCTGCAGTAGATTGTACAAAACAGGATTTTCCAATAAAGAAATACTGAAGCATCAATTTTTCAAGTGAATGAACAGAGCCTTGTGAAATAGGTTGGTTGGTTGATTGGGTTTAATTGGCGCAAGAGCCAAGTTTTGGCTAAGCTGCGCCAGACAAATGGTTAAAATAATTTCATAAGCAGTTTAAAATCCACATATAAAAAATAATTTTCTATGGTTTTTATCAAATTATATGAGAGATATTGTCAAAGAAACAAGGTATCGGAATTAAGACGATTTAAAAAGTAAAAAAAAAAAGCTAGATAGAATTATAAAATCCAATGAGTTTCAAAAAGCGAAAAATATTCTTGTGGGGATGTGCACCCACTAAGTCTATAAGAGTTAATGAGGATGACAAAGGAAACAAATGATTATGGTGAGAAGTAAAAGAGGGACACTCTATTAAAATGTGTAAAATGGTAAAATCAACATTGCATGTCGGACATATCGGTGTTTCATTTCCGAGTAACAAATGTTTATAGGATTCTTCAATAGGAAATGTTCATAGGATTCTTTATAGGAACAAATGTTATGAAATAGGATTCTTCTTTGAAAATACTGGGAGTGAATGAAGATGTTTTGTATAATGTTGAAAACATATCTTTCACAAGCATTGGAGTCCTTCCCCTGAAACTAAGTCTAAGACATATATGGGAAATTATGAACAATGAACATATGCAGTCATACTGCTTATAGAAGGTGCAGGCATTGATATAAGCAGACAATCCTCACTGTGTAAACTTTTCACGATGGTACTTGCAATAGGTTATCCATTAAATGTGTTATTCATGGTAAGATTCACTCAAAAGAAAGCTAAATTTTTTCCTTGGCCATTAAGAAAATAGGACAAAAATGCTACTTTCAATTAATTAATCACCTACCATTCTCACAAGAATGGATGTGTGTGAATGTAAGGAAAATTATTAATATCACAAAATGCTCATGATAACAGAATTTAATATTACACGAAATATACATACATACAATATTATGTGAATACACACACACACACACACACACACACACACACACACACACACACACA
>JAOUZG010029365.1:2892899-2915643 GCA_026289955.1 Argiope argentata
ACACACACACACACACACACACACACACACACACACACACACACACACACCTTTAACAATGGATAAAACTTTCATTTTAAACTATGTTAGAAAAATTACTTTAAAAAAGCTGACAAAGAGAAAAGGCTACTAACACAATAAATCAGAAGATAATATCTTATTCTGTGATAGAAAAGAATTACATTTAATATTTCACATTTATCCCCCCCAAAGTTTTACATTAAGCAATGTATTTCAATTATTAGTTCTTAAAAGATCATTTTCCTGTTTTTAATTGATATGAATATTTTATATTATTTTGGAGGTTATGACTATTTGCCAATAAATTTAATGATAATATTTTATAAATAACTAATATCAATAAACAGTTTCTTTTAAATCAGAGTATTCATTTTTCTTTTCATTACAACTCACAAAAATAGTGTTTAATGCAGATATTCCTTTCTTACTTACCCTTTTTTTTTATCTACATCATTTCTATAATTGAAAAGAGAGAGAGAGAGAGGAATAAGTTGTCTGGAATACTTCCACTGATTTTGAGTGCAATTTTTTTTAAAATTAAGAATTAAGTTTATTCAATGATATCTGTAACTTCTTATTTGATAACAATATGAATTTCCTTTTTATCACAAGTTTCATTATTCCACTCTAATTGCACATACTTGGTTTATTGCTAAAAAGACTACTTAAGGTACTTCAGAGAAAAGAAATTAGCAAAATTTGTATAGGACAAAGTAGATGGAACTCTTAAGGTACCAAATTGAAAGGTAGAGTAGAATATTCCACACAAAAAATTTCAATAATCACCACAAAATGGTCAAAAATGTATGCATTATAGCATTATCCAACTGAAAGTTAAGCTCTTTATGTTAGGTATTTAATGAGTGATACAATTTAATAGTGTGCTCACAGTTATCCAGTTGGCTACTAACCAAATTAATTATTTTAATAAGTGTCAGCATCATGAATAACCAATGCCATTTTAATCCGGTCAGCAATAGGAATAACAGACAACAGCAAAGGGCTGACTCAATTATACTCATACCTGTTACTGTTCAGCATAGTTATATACAGTCCACTTCACATAGCAACTGTCATTTATTTTCAAAATCAATAGTTTTTGTGAGTGTGTGTGCATGAGTAATAAACTATATATGAAAGTAGGATTTAATTCATTTGTGTGCTTACTGAAGCCACATGAAACATAGATAAATGCTAGAATTCAAACCTTAGTATCTCTATGCTATTTTGTTACTAGTAATACACTAACTATTTGTATGCAATGTCTTAGCTTGATGGCTGTCATTGATCATGGCTGATATGGTCTATCAGAGAAAAATTGTTCTTAAATGAAGAATTTTTCCAGTCTGAATTTCATAAACAATTAGTGCAATATTTATTCCTGTATTGTATTGCTTTCATAAACAGCATAAATCCTTTTAGCATTATGATTTTTATTTATTTTTACTTTTTCAAAAGTATATATAAATAAAACCATTAATATCAAGATTAGGTTTTGTTGTTGTTGTTCTCTATGTCCATATTAGCTTGAAACGAAATCAAATAAATAGGGACAGCAAATGGTCACAAAAATTGACAAAAACATTATGTTCTAAAAATTTAATTTAAAAGTTCAAATAATAGCAGTACAATGTTCTTACAGTGAACACCAAGTTATTAGAAAATAATGGAAATTGCAAAGTAAAATATTATTATTTAAACTGCTCTATATGCAATAACAAAAAATGTCCAAAAGGTTTTAAAAGTTTCAATGATTTTGCAAAGTTAGATTTAAAAATTTCATGTTTATTAAAATTACTTTAAAAAAATTAAAGAAATTACAAATTTTTATTAAAAATAAATTACCATCAAAAGGTACTTTTTTTACCTCCAACACAAATCTAAATCTATTCCAAATATAAGATAACCATGAGTGGATAGACCAACTGCGGTGTTAGTAATACTGCTGTTCTATTTATTCTCTCTCTCTCTCTCTTTTGTTAAGTTATTGCAGGCAGAAACTATAGCTCAATTCAAACTATTCTAACTGAAGGAAAAAATAATTTAAGGTAATATTTTTCTTTTTTTTTAAATCTAAGAGTAGCTACATGATAAATGTTTTGCATTATAACTGATAAATAGGGTAAACACTTACATCATCTGGAGCAAGTTTACTAACAAGGAATTTCAGTTTGTGACTATTTGTTGCAAGTCTATCTCCAGTATCTATTCCAATTCTTCTGCAAACACTCTAAAAAACAAGCAGAATAAGATGTTATCAGAATATATATGTATAATGAACGTTTGAAAAATCAGAATTTTCCAAAGTACATCAGAAGATGGCAGCTACAAATAAGTATTTAGCAGCAGCAATTAATAACTTTTTAAGTTAAGAGAACTATCATATCCATATCATGGTTTATATACATAATGAAACTGCAAATATAGAAGAAGTAGATTTGGAACTACTTACAGAACATTTTTCAGAATTAAAAAAAAGAAAGAAATAGCAAGGAATTTTTTACAAATAAATTGACTTGGTGATAATTCGTTGACAAACTGTCTCCAATATATATGTAGATATTCTAGATCTTCTACAAATGCTCTAGAGAACACAACTAATTCTTGGTTATTCAACATCTTACACAAATATTTTGTCATTAAAAATGACAAAATATTTGTCCCTTTCAAGAATATTATTAATTTCTTTTTTTAAAAAATCATGAAGACTACATAAAGAATTGAAAAAGAAGTTGTAAAAACTAAAGCTATACATTATTTTGGAAGTACTTCTCAAATAATTATTAATTTTTTTATGAAATTAAAAAAATACCCACCTTTCATTAGAAACATACTTTAAAGTTGTAACTGGGGGGGGGGGATAGGCACAAGAATATATACAATCAGAATTTGTAGTCATTTTTTTGTTGTTGTTGCAACACAATAATTGCTAAAATAACTGGAGAAATTATTGTGGCTTTAAAGAAAAATCGGTTCCTACGTATAAGACCATTGACACCAACGGTTTAGTAAGTCATTGGTACAATAAACTGTCAATACCAAAAAAATGGCGGTTGACAGTTAAGGTTTAACCAATTTTTTAAACAAAGGTTGTTGTTGTTTTTGTCATTATTGGTAGTTTAGCAACTTATTGGTGACGCCTTCAAATTTGGCGATAAAGATCGATGGTCTAATACGTAAGTAAGGAAAAATCAAGCCTCAAATTCAGAAAAAATAATGGAAGAAAAGAAAGAATTCTAGTCATTAAATGAGGTGGAAACAGAACAGTTATGAGCAATGCTAACACTCTTCTCTCTTAAGTATGAAACTGTGCAATTTTCATGAAAATTTTAGCAACTGCCATAGTCCTTTTAAATACTTGCAATAATGAAGGAGGAAAGTGACTGTTGTAAAGCAACTATAAAATGGCATAATTTACTTTTTAATAATATCAAACTATTTTTCAGAAAGTATTTATGCAAGTAAATATCTTTAGGGTTTTAATTCTGTTTTAATTTGTTATCAGATCTGTTCAAACTTTACTTCATCTCATTCCTTTTAAGACAATATAACATTAAAACACATTTAATTTTACATATATTATTTATTAAACATATATTTAACTAGCTCTTACCTGCGACTTCTTATCCGTGGAAATTTTGATGTGTATATGTGAGAACTGACAGTCTAATCACAATGTAAAATGTTAACAAAATAAGCATGCATAAATTTTTCAACGTCAATTGGAGCAACACAAAGATGTGAATTTCAAGCACCAGTTGGGAAAACGTAATGCAGATTAGAAAATTTTAACTTCAACCCATCTATTTTATTTTTATTCAAAAGCACTTCCAAAGGAATCAAAAAATATATTAATTTAAAAAGTTTAGTTTTAAATTTATCAAACATTACGAAAATAATCAGTCGAAGACATGTTAGGTCTCACATCATTAGCATGGGGGAAAAAACTACTTAAAAGCTATGTACCTGAAACTATAAAAGTACTTTTAAAAATTTAATCGAAAATGATGAAAATAGGCAAAAGGAATAAGTACAGAAAAAAAAAATCAAGGGAACAGGAAATATTGAATTATATTAACATAAGAGCAGTGTAAGAAAAAAATTAATAAACCTTCCTTTAAAATAGTAAGATAATAATAAAATAAAAAACGGAAACAGAAAAATAAAGACAAACAATTAGATTTTTAAAATTTTTTTTTGTTCTGATGAAAAAGGCTTTCTGTCAGAAAATCCTACAATAAATCACAAAGAATTCCATTAGTAAGATAATATTAAAAGAATACCAGATATAGAAAGAAAGAAAAACAATTCAAAAAGCTCAGGCAGATGTTTTTAAATTTTTTGGTGGAAAATTTAGTTTTTAATTAATAAAAAATTAACCACTCAATTAACCAGAATAAAAATTAGCCTATTTTATTCTGTAGACTATAATCTATCTCTGTGCTAAATTTCATCCAATTTCCTTCAGCTGTTCTGGCATGATTGAACCCCATCATCCATCCAAACTTTCACCTTTATAATAGTAATATAGATTGATAGAAAATTAACTAATTATCTTATATTCTATTTAAAGAAATAAAAACATATTTATCCAAACAAGTTACAGAATATTCAACACATACCAAACATCAGACACAAAAATACATAACATTAAACTTGAATTGAAATAAGGATTACAATAAGTAAATAAAATAGAAATGGAACAATTAAATATTTTGAAATCACTAAAGGAATATGGTTGCTAGTCAGATATCATTTCATAATCATTTATATATTTTTTAAATGATATATTTTTTAAATATAAACAATACATACTGCAATTAACCTTCTAAGCTTTGTATCAAAATCTGTCGAATTGTCAATCACATCAATATATGGATGTCCAACCCAAGCCTGCAATTTATATAAGTTTTATTTCTGGAAATATAGACTTAAAACAATTAAAATTAAAAATTTACTTAATTATATAAAGATGATCATATCTACTTCAGCTGCTCTACGGTCTCTTTCTCTAGCTAAGTCTAAGCCTTCAGTTCGACAGCTATTGTCTTCAACGTTATAAAACTCTTCAGCTCCATTGGCAGCAGTAATCTGTGACAAAATATAAAATTCAACAAATTTTTAATTTTCACACACAAACAAAAAAAATTAAAGAAATTTTATTACAAAAAAAATGTATACAGTTCATAAGAATTAATGAAATAAAAGCAATAAAAAAAAATTAAAATTCGAAAATGTGACACTAAAAAGCTTGAAAAAGAAAAACATATAAAAAGTACAAACTAAACGAGTAATACACAATGAAAAATTTATAACATTTACAATCCTTTTTATATTTCATTAAAAATATTTATATAAGTATGGCATCAACAGAATTTGATTTTCTCGCAGCACTTTAAGAAACATTTTGTTAATTCATTAGAAGACAAATATTATGTATTGTATATCTACATATTTTCAGGGTGACAGCAGTTTCTTGTTTGAATTTCTCAAGACTTTTCTGGATATTTTCAGAACTTTCTCTGAAATTTTTTGGATGCTTTAATATTTTCAGAACGATGTTGCTTTATTGTATTCTCCTAATTATCCATATATATACTTTCACTACATATATGGAAGTTCTTTATGCACTCAATCTCGACTTTAGGGTTGAAATGGAAAGTTTTCTAATACTCTTCTCATAAATCCAAACTTTAGTGTAGATTATTCTTTTTTGTGATAAATTGCAGAAAAATTGTTTGGTTAAAAAAGAAGGGAAATATATGATAAAAAATGGGATAACCACAAATCTACAGCATAACATCCCTATAAAAACATATATAAATCAGTGTTTTCAATCTGATTAAAGAAAAAATTCAAGCATTTTCAATAACTTTTTTTTTAATTCTAAGATCATAAAATAAGGTACATTAATACAGAAATACAAATAATAAATTCAAATAAAATATCTTTGCTATCAATGTAGAAATGCATGATTACTTTCTTGCTTACTACTTTTAAATGCTTGAAGAACACTAAATTTCCTTTATTACACACATTTTTCAGATAATAAACTAACACTTATGGCTTAAATAGATTTTGTAAACCATAAGTGCTCTTACTGCACACACAGTAAAAACTAGATGCTAATTTTACAGGGTATTGAATTCACAAACACATTCTAACATTAATAGAAACAAATCTCACTAAGAATTTTCATTCCATTAATGTCTTTTAATCTTTCTTTCGATTGTTTCATGTAATGAAGGGGAAAAGGTAAGAAACATATAAATAGTAAGAGTATTTTTTAATATTAAAACAAAGATGAAAGAGTGTGATATAAAATATTTTACTTCTTAAATTATTCAATTTTCACCTTTTTTTAATAAATAAATCCTTTATCAGTAGCGTATTTCCTTTTCTTATGTATTTTACTATTTTGAAATTGTAATCATTTGTTAGTCTATTTTTTTCAATATATTTAGAATTACTTTTTTTTTTTTTTTTTTGGAAATTAAATTTGGTTTTAGATTTTAAAATGCTCTACACCATCACTCATTTTTTCAATTCAGTTGTGTGCAACATTGTTCAAAAATTCTCTCTCAATCGTGGTCTGATTATGGGAATATATAATTAGAACTTTAATTGTTTCTCACATTTTCTATTGACTATAATAAGGCCACTGAAAATGTAGATCAACTTTTTTTAGAACTAATAATAACTAAATGTAAATTCTACTAATGTTTTAAGGACCTAACAGAAGATCTAGAATTTTTCTGGGACCCCAAGCACAGGAAAAATTTAAGGAATTTTCAAGTATTTTCAAAGATTGGAGAATCTTGTATATATTCGACCAGCAACATCTGGCCACTCACAATAAAAGTATTCATATTATTGACCGATTGAAAATTAAATTAAACAAGATAACTCATCTAGAAAAACATTAAAACAGACATTTTTTATAATTTAACAAAGAAAAAAAATTATTGTAAATTTCACTTTCAGGTAATATATTTTAGTATTTATTTTCTTAGTTTTTTTTCATATAAATAATTTACCAAGATTTTATAACATACAATACTGACCAAATGTACGACTTGATTGTATCGGTTATCTCTTAACTGCACTGCATTCCACCCATTAGCTGATAGCATGTTTTCCCACACATCCTTAGGAATAACTGAAAATGAAGCAAATTAATCAGTATGCTTTTAGTTTTACAGAAAATTAGACAAAAACATGAGTATATATTTAAAGAAAAAAAATGAAAATGATCAATTTCAGCTTCCATATATCATGAAAATAACTTTTTAAAGCAAGAGCAAGACAATGTATTGTGTTACTTCAAAATTCAACAGCACTATTCAAGTAAAAAATTTGATTCACTGAAGTTTAAACTAAAGCAACAAAAATATTTTTTTAACGCGACATAAATAGGCATCATGAGGTTAACAAGTTTAACACAATTCAAGATTTGATGAAGTAATGATATTGTTTTGTATTTCATTACATAAAAATCAAATTAAAAAAGTAATTTCTCAAACACTTCTCTAGATAAAAATGCATTTATTCAAACAAAAATAATATAACTGAAAAAATCTTTTTTTTTTTCACTTTAAAAAGAGATGAAAATAATTTTTGTTGTAATAATGCTTTGATATTATATGAAAATACATTAAAAATTTATTTTCATTTTTTGATTAATCTTTTAATTGAAATTTTGAAAAATTCATTCTTAATAGACCTTTAGGGCTTTGCCAAATTATGTTCCTGATTTCACAGATTTAAATTATGCACTGTTTTATCAATCAAGACAAATTTTTGAATGCATAGATTTCAATAAGAATCAACAAAAATAAATGTAGGAATTAGAAATAGAGAAAAAGCAAAAAATTGTTAAAAAGAGATAGAATCTGAACCCTTAAAGAATTAAAGGTGTGAAAAACTTCATTTCTTTAAAAACCAGATCTAGCAGACCTTTTTTTTTAAAAAAAAATAATAATAACTAAAGTTTGATTATTTTGATTTGATAAATAATGATTACCAAATGAATGAGAAACAATAATATTAATAAAACCATCACAAAAAAACTCAAAACGATTGAAAACCGTAGCTTCAAGTTAACTCTAAAACTACTACAAGCAGCCAAATGACTTTTACAATGTACTGATGTTAACAATTTCATTACACTAGATTTTATGCTATTGATTAATATAATTACACATTGCAATGAATTAAGTTTAATATCAAGACTAAAATTACAAATCCATTACAAGACATTTCTGCTCTATTCACTAAATACAGCTTAAAATTTATTATTGCTAGATGATTTCAATTTATGTGGAGAATTAGTGGAAGGATGAGACTAATAAATCTACTAAAAAATTGACTTTTTAAATAAACCAAACTTGTGACTTTCGTTAATTTTAGCCAGCAGTAGACCATTAGGGCTGTTGCACTACAGAATTTTCCTACTTATTTTGTGAAGGCGAATAACATTTCAATAGTTCAACAACCTTCACTAAATTTGTAAAGAATTGTAATAATAAAAAAATCCTTTTGAATTAACTAGCCCATTTAAATAGTTACATTTTTGAGAAGTAGTTAAACATACATATCTAAATCTTTATCAGGAACATTCATGTATTTGCAGAAAAACTTTTGCTCCAAGATCATTACTCTTGAAAATGAAATGTCATTGCAGTTAATGTCTATATTTTATTTGACAATTCTCTATATTTGGAATTTAATTTTTCTTACCAATTACCTTAATTTTAACACTTTTAAATGAATGTAAAAGAAATTCCCTGACATTTGTGCTTTAAATTAAATTCAGCAACTATCAATTAAAAAATCTAGTTTGATCATTTTTCTTATTGGAAAATGCAATTAATGTATAAAATAAGATAAACTGACAAATATTGCCATCATCAACTTCACCTTTAAAACATATTAGATAAAGGAAGACAATGCTTATAAATTTTTAAAAAACATTTGATATGTTTAATTATTTTTAATACATTCAATAATAGCAAACTGAATAATAAAATAGCATAAAATATTCAACATACAAGCTGCAGCATCCATTGTTCCACGATCACATATGACTAAACAATTTCGATTACAAGTTGAAGCTAAAGAGAAATATGTCTCCTCCATAGCCATCATAGTTTTCAAAAGATTTTCCTGAAACTTTTCAGCTAAAAATGTAAAAGAATTTTTTAAAACTTTATTAAAAGTATACATTTCACATTCATTTTAATTAATTCATAATTATACAAAAATACATTCAGTAATTCAATTTATATAAATAACACTGTAACATAAGATGGTCTACTAATAATAAAACAAAATTGCTTTTTGAAAGAAAAAAAATTCTTCCAAAAAAATTTACCATTAAAATTTCTCAGCAGTAAATTAACAAATTTATGTCACAATATTTCATTCTGAAAAGCAAAGATGAAATTCAGGTAGTAATAATTAACAAAGTAAAAGAGTAGTAAAGACAAAACTCAAGTTGGAGGAGAAGGGGATGATGAGAATGGAACATTTTTAATTCTAAAATATATTTATTGTACAGTAACATACAGAGCTTCAGATCAAGAATTAGTGTTTAGTATACTGAAAAGTGTATAGATTTATACAAATCATCATGACTGTAGCAAAATACAGACAAAACCCATAATATGTGCAATACTAAATGCCAATTTTTTTTTTCTAATTCTAAATCAAATAAAAAAATTTTATTTTAAAATAATTCAAATATTTCATGCAAATCATGCAAAATGAAGTGGAATTGAAAATTAAAATACACACTTTTTTTTGCATATTCATATTAGAGCATGCTGAATAATTAAATCACCTGGCGAAAGTAGCATTTTAGAACTGTTTTGAGTTTTAACTAAAAGAACAAAAAAAAAAAATATGTGAAATAAATTGCAGTGTAACAAAAATGTCATAAATGCATTATTAATTAAGAAAAGCAATGAACAAATATTCAAAATGATGCAAAAACAGAAAAATAAAAATAAAAAAATATTTAAGTAAACCCATTATTTGAATATAATTAGATATATTTGGGAAGAAAACTAAGAATGACTCAGTGTTTTTATTAACAAAATCTATTAAATTTCAAATAATAATTATATGCAATATTTCATGAATGTCTTAAATGCAATTATGTACAGAAACATTAGCATTATGACATTGGAAAAATATTTTTTAAATGAAGAAATAACATTATGGCATTAAATATTAAGTAAAAAACAAAATAAGATAAATGTATGGCAAATAATATCTTATTTTTAAATTATTATTTATTTTTTATTTAAAATAATAAATAATTTTATTATTAAGAAATTATTATTTTTTCTAACCATAACTAATATCTTACTTTTAATAATTTGAATTATCCCTTAAAATACTCATTCCAATTGTTCTCTACAAAAACATTCCAAAATAAAATTAGCTTAAGTAAAAGAGGAAGAGTTTATTGTATTTTCTCTAGAAATTATTTGATTACAAAATATCTTCCAAAATAAAAATAATAATAATTCAAAAATATGAAAACAACTAAATAAGTTAATCCCTTGCACCTTTTCTTTCTTTCTTTCTTTCTTTTTTTTTTTTTCTTATCATGGCTATGCAGCATTAAGTTCTCATTGTATCTTTCACCTAACAGACACATTTCCTATCCTTTAACTTTTCCCCTTTCCATGAGAATCCTTCCTTTATTATTATTATTTCATAATTATTCCTATACATGGAAGGACAGTTAAAATATCTAAGTCTTATAACATATATTTCAAATTAATAATTTAATATTGATAGTTCATGATCAAAAGCTATTAAATACAAATAAAATCAACATAATTTAGAATTCTGGGCTCAATTCTCACCTAGAATTATTATACTGCACAAGCAAATATGATTGAAATTAAGCAGATAGTTCAAAATTAATAGTATAAACTTAATTTCTTAATGCACGATACTTTCTTAAAAAAGAAATGTATTTCAAAAATAATTATTTCTACAAAATTTTCTTCAATTATTCCTACAAAATCTTTTGTTTTTACAAACTTAAGAGTTTGGTGAAAGGAAGGGGACTTCTTGACAAATTAAATTTAAAAATATGTATCTCCTATTTTTTTGCTATTCAAATAAATTAATTAGTTACCTGAAATAAAATAGTACATTTGTAAAAGTATGGAATGATCTTTATTTGCATTTCAGTAATAAATTTTTAGTGCATGGCATACTAAAAATAATATCTATAATAAAAATCTTTAGACCAACCTTCACTTGGTGTCAAATCTGGAAAACGAACGCCTCCACTGCAAGAGGGAAATTTTTTTTTAATTATAAATTAATAAAAGCAAAAACAGTAAATTTAATAAAACTGAAGTAAAAAGCTATAAAGATACTGTTAATAACTTTATAATAGTGAGTGAAAGTTCATGAGTTACTCTGAATGAAGATTAATTTTTCATTACTAATCAACAATTTTCATTAAATTTTCATAAATCTATTCTAGAGATTCAACAAATAAATTAACATGCAATTTTGAATAATATTTGTTCATATGCAACACCAATACCTTCTGTGAGATTATTACATTGAGCATAGTATCTAACTCTAAATTTTCTTTCACCCCAAATTATCAACAGTCTTCTTTCTTTTTAATTTTTACTAAATAATCATAAAAAGCATTTACAAAATTCTAAGAGCATGTAAGTGAATATTTCTTAATACTTGCAAAATTATATACGCATATTTCAAAAATCATTCACACATTTTTACAATTAATACTTCATACTCTTGATTTTGGTTACTATTTATAATAGACTTATACTTCATATATTCATACAAATTTCTGAATCCCATTTTATCCATCTATTTAAATGGAGGCATTGGTAGTGGCAACAACAGGAAATTCTATTCATCTTGCACAAAGTGTACTTTATTACTGCTGTTGTAAGGACTTTATTATGTGGATGCCTCACCTGCCAAATTGATTAACTCTATTTTTTGAATATTATTACATTTTATTATCAAAGCACTTGATTGGCTCCTAAATGTACATATTGAAAACAAATTTCTCTAATAATAAGTATTAACATCACTAAATGACAAAATCTTTTTAACCATTGAATAATAAATAATTTATGTTAGAAGCCAATCTAATTAACTTCATACTATAATGTATTTATCTATTATAATAAAAATGCAGCTCGAAATGCGTTGCTAAGCGCAAAACTGGAGAACGGCTCGACCGATTCGGCTAATTTTTTTTTTTAATATTTTCGTTAAGACACGAGGATGGTTCTTATGGAAAGAAAAAATGAAAAAACTGCGTGGAAAATAGTTAAAACGACACTTTTCTTACTTTCCCGCCAAAAAT
The DNA here is from genome assembly GCA_026289955.1 of Argiope argentata. Taxonomy (NCBI): domain Eukaryota; kingdom Metazoa; phylum Arthropoda; class Arachnida; order Araneae; family Araneidae; genus Argiope; species Argiope argentata. The sequence goes on from JAOUZG010029365.1 coordinate 2,905,300, forward strand.
CTTCATTTCCTTCCCCCACACCGAGTGAGATAGCAGGAAGTAATAAATTATGATTTGTTTAGAAAGAAATACGCGAAGTCAGTTGGTTTTAATTCATAGATAACGGGAAGTTTAAAAAAGAAAGAAAATACTTGCTTTTATGCAGCTGATTACACTGATTAAAAACATTCTTCTCAACGGACGTGAATATTATTTTCTTCGTTTTTATTCGATGGTGTTTCATTTTTTAATATTGCTATCGATTGTGTTCTGATATAAAGTTTTTTTTGTTGTTCTTAAAGATAAAAATTCTTTTTTTTATAAATGCGACATTAAGAGCCCTTAATGTTTTAATGTTATTCTTAAAAGGATTTATATATTAAACGATTCTTTTTTATTAATTTTTTTTGGTGTTTAGTCTGTATGGATATTTTATCTATTCCTGCTCAAAATAAAGTCTAGGCAGCGAAGAAAAAATAAATAAAAGGAAAAAAGGGTTTGTAGGAAGAAAAGTTATAAAGAAAAAAAATATAGATAGAAAAAAAAAGGACTTGCAGAAAAAAAGGAAGGGAAAAAAAGAAACGAAGGATGTGTGTGTCACTATTATTTCCTTTGAGCGCGGCATTATAGTTTATTTAATAAAACATATACTTATTATAATGAAGTTTTTCCATAATAAAAGAATAATTCAGAGTGAATTCGAACTAATAATTTACTTTCACTTGCCAAATCGATTAACTCCCTGAATCATGAATTTTTTTTAGTAATAATAACAATTACTCAAAGTACATTCTATCTTATACTTTCCATGCATTGGTGGATAAAAGATGCACATGCAGTAAAACAGTCTACATCATATTTTTGAATTTTGAATTTAAGAAGAATTTTTAAAAAACAACAATATATACTACTTCATTGTTTTTCTCAACTTCTTGTTTTATGGAGTTAACTGATTTGACAAATGAGGCATCCATGTATATGTAAGAATACAGTTTAAATGAAAAGCATGTGCTGCCAAATTTACTTGCAACCTTAACTGTTGATTCACTCATTGCCCACAATGCATAGCAACAAAATACTTTAATTAGCATATAAAAGATTTATTTTTACTTCTGCTTACTTAAGTAACACTGTTGCAGCTTCCGGAACTCGATACACCTATAGAGGAGAAAACAGAAAATTGCATAACTAAAAATTTTATTAAGGAATTAATTAGATCAATTTTAAACAAAAAAACATAATTTGTTATAAAATTTTAATAATCTTTATAGGATATTGGTGACATTGCAAATAGACAAAATAAAAAGCATATATCAAACGATATAAACATTACAAAGACATTTGCAGTTTCAGAGCATAATTGTTGTCCCAATAATACATAAAATAAGACATTCAAATAAATAACCTACTATTACTACAAATAAACTACTTCAAATTTAACCTTCTAAATCAACAACTGAATCTCCTTCAAACAGAAATGCTTGAATGTACAAAGAACAACTTTATATATTCAAGCCCTTATTGACAAAACCTTTTGGGAATACTTTCTACATTCCAGCAAGTTGACTGGTTAATTTTGGACAATCTGAAAATCAAATCTGATGATGCCGGAATGGTAGATTCACAAAGTAATCTTTCACTTTGCAAATATTCAATGAAGCAATTTAAAATGTAATTTGATTTCCAATATTACAGGTACAACATGAAAAAAGTGATATTATTTAAATTAGTCACCTTTGGCAACCAGCCGCTCATTCATCAAAATTTTTAATAGTTTAGGCAGTAAAATTATAAATACAGAGTGTATTAAAAAAAAAAACTAGCAAGCTGTTTGATACAACTGAAAGACATGAATTTAAATGGATCAGTCAACTACAAACCACTAAAGTATAAATTAAAAACGTAAAATGTTATTAAAATAAAAGTGAAAGCAAAAATCCTACTTCTGAAGTAATGCTCAAAAAAGCACTTTTGTGTGCTTCAATTTTAACAATGGGAAAAGTATAAGATTGAACATTTTGAAGGACAAATTTGAATTTCCATCATAGCATTGTTACAGATTAAACCGAAGTAAAATTTTAAACCATTGAAAAGAAAAAGAAATTTAGAAATGAAACTGATATAACTAAGAAGATAATTATTTGAATTTTAAGATAATGCAAAACTCATTTTTGTGAGATAATAGTTTTAAGAGATATGAATATCAGTTTCCATAGTTAAGCCACTGTGATTATTTATCTAGAAATAGATATATATATTTCTGTGCTTGACAAAACATTGTTTAATTCTTTTTTCTAATAACTTGGCTTCTTCCTTTGAACGAATGGAGTTTTCAGCCCCAAAACGAGAATTTTCAATAATATTTTGCAGTTCTATTAATTAGCTAAGCCGAGAGTTAAATTAAATGCAGCCGTAAAAATAATCATTTGAAATTTGAAAGAAGTAAGGTATTGGGATTTATAGCAACAATGGCTGTTATCCCCAAAATATTCATTTAAGCAGGACAAAACTTTTGTATGAAGCTTTGTTTTCATTTGAATATTGCCATTCAAGAAAAAGTAATGTTATTTCTATATGTTATGTATATTAGTGTTTTATATGAACAGAATTTTTTTTAAAATGCATTTATTCTTATAAGTTCAAACCTTATAAAAGGATAATCTTTATATTATTATGCTCATATTTTTATACATTTAGAAAATAAAAATTATTAAAATATTTTTAACTATTATGTGGAAGAATATTAACTATCTATTATCTAATCTTTAATTATATTAATTAGAAATTTCATCTAGAAACAAAATTAAAAAAAGAACGATAAAAAGATTTTACATAAAAAAATTTTAACTCTAAATCTATCTATTCAAAGAAGGATATAAATATTATTTCTAAAGAATTTGCCTACAACTACTCAAAATTACCAAAAGATTATTGAAGATATTAAAGACAGATATGATCCAAAAGATAGTTAATTGAAATGCATTGTTATGTCAAAAGCTAAATGAAATGTAGAGAACTTCTTTCTGCAGTTATTAAAATTATAGTCAAATACTGGTCAGATCTTGCTGTTAAAGAAAAATTAGAAAGCAACCAAAGCTTAGCAATCACTTTATATTAGTCCTAAAAACGTATCTCCTTTATTAAAGCCCTTTGTAGAAAGCAGTTCATCACAAGATATTTAAATATACAGAAGAATTATCAGTATAGATTAAACTCCTGCAGCTTGGAAAAATTCATGAAGTTAATTAAAATGAAGTGAAAGTTGGAGAATTTCTACAACTATCAATGGCTTTGGGCTTTCAAAAAGAACTTTCATAATAAAGCACAAAAATAAATAAAACTTATGATTGCATCAAAATTTTGGTTCAAGGAGTCAAATTAGCTTGAAATGTTAAAATAAGTTGTTTTAATGCAATAAAAATGCCTTTAGCATATTTAAAGACTAAAAGATCTTTCTTTATATATTAGACTATTCTAAAAAATATAAAGCAATACTAACAAGCATCATGTGTAATATATACTATGTTCAAGTACTGTGTCCAGATTTATATACATTTTCAGAAAGAAAAAAAAAATGAAAAGAATTTCTCAAAAAAGAAAAATCTAGTTTTTTTTTACCAACTTTTCAAAATGACTAAAAAAATATTCCAACAAATTTCAATTGTTAAAGCCAAGGGATTGTATAAATGTCTACTAGTTCTGGCTCTTCTAAATAAACAATACCAAATATCTTGCATTCTAAACCATACAACTGTAAAAGCATGTTATATGGCTGCAAAACATGAGTATATTATTCACTCTAAAAATAACATAAAACAAAGTGAAACATTTTAACTTAAGAAATAAATATTTAAAAAGATTAAAAAATACTTTAAAAAATATTTCTTTATATAATAAATAAATCAGATAACAAATCTAAATAAAAATAAATAACCTAAAGCTTAATTAGCATGTTGACACTGGAAGCATTTTCCGTAGTTTGTCCAAGGCGATGACATGACTTTTTCATAATGCGATGTATATTATGCTGAAATATTATTTGCAGCATAGTGTCATAAAATTATGCTTGAAGCACTCTTTGTGGTGGGGGTTCACTGGTGATCCCCACGATGCTGTAAGCAATTCTTATGATTGTCCTTCTTTCAAACAATTGTGCTTCGATTACTAAGTGATTACTCTCATTCTTTAGCCTTATTCAGTGCATTCTACAAACAAGTAAGGCTGTTTGTTATATTTTTTCACTCTACATACGATATGGCACATACGATTTTTCACTCTACATAAAAATATGGCTTCAAATGAAGATTATTCATCAAGTACATCATCTGACTGTGCAGTTTCACAAATATCTTTATAATTATTTTTGTGTGTTCGATATTGCACATTGATTCTTCAAACCATTATAACAACAATGGTATTATTGAAAAATTTATCAGTATCCATATTTACTATAATTATGCACTTTTATTATTTGCTGCGTCGCTAATTGCCTTCACATGTTAAAATTAACTATCTTATTATACAGACTTAGGTAAATAAAGTTTTAAATATGAATTATTATTCTTTGCTTAAATTACGAAGCAAATGTTTTCCATCAGACATTCAAATGAACATGATTATTGATAATCATGAATAATAGAGGAATCAGTTATGATAATATTGATTCATTTCAATAGGTGCATATTGATTATTTCAATATTCCAATTTAATTAATCAACAATTACTTTCTTTTAATAAAAAAATATAATACAACATAAAATTTTGAATTTAAAAAGTCTAAAGGAACAGGACATTACAAAAAGTTCCCTTATAATAATTTTGAAAATAAGTCATTTTAATAAATTATTGAATCTAACTGCAAAATTTTAATATACAATTGAATTTGTTAACTAACCAAAAACACTGGACAACAAAATTTTGGTTTTTGTTTGTTACAAGAACAAAAATGGCTGAATCTTATAGTACTTTTGACGCTGATTTCAAATATGAAAACGGTTTCTTTCCATCGGGCATAGTTTTTTTGTAATAAGCAATTACTTTGTTTGAAAAAACATTTTACTATGGTATGATCATATGATGTATATGTGAAATTTCTACATACCTAAAATTTGCTTCGTTTTGATTTTCTGGTGTATTCTGCAGTAGGTGCATCAGTCATGAGATTCCAGCAGTAGTTAGCCAGCATTCTTGTACTCCACTTTCCCTGGTAGCGTTTTTCCATGGCAGATATTTCCTGGTGAAAGCGTTCACCATGTTCATCACTCACAGCTCCGAGATTTTGGGGAAAGAAATCCAGATGTGAATCTAAGAAGTGGATTTTTAGTGACATATTACACCCAAGTGCTTTATAGTTCTTTAGAAGCTCAGTTATAAGTCCTCTGTAGTTATCTGCCTTGTAATTTCCAAGGAAGTTCTTAACAACTTTTTTAAAAGATTCCCAAGCAGCAACTTCACAGTTATTCAAATTTTTTTCAAATTCAGTATCACTCATTAATTTTCTTATATCTGGACCAACAAATATACCTTCTTTTATCTTTGCTTCGCTTAATTTAGGGAACTTCTTTCTTAGATACTGAAATCCATTCCCCTCACAATCCATTGCTTTAACAAAATTTTTCATCAAGCCTAGCTTAATGTGTAGAGGTGGGAGGTACACTTTTTCAGGTTTTACTAGTGCTGGGTGTACAACATTCTTCTCTCCCACAGCCAATCTTTCTCGTTTTGGCCACTCTTTTTTGACGTAATGATTAATGCGGTCTCTGCTGTCCCACTCACACAAGAAACAACAAAATTTCGTATACCCAAGTTGTAAACCAAGTAACAGTGCTATTACTTTCAGGTCTCCACAAATATGCCATAAATGTTTCTCGTACTTAATCATATTCAACACAAGTTTCATGTTTTCGTATGTTTCCTTCATGTTTGCTGCATGAGCTGCAGGGATTGATGGGTATTTATTTCCTACATGAAGAAGGACTGCTTTCAAACTATGTTTTGAAGAGTCGATAAAAAGACACCACTCATCAGGATGGTGAAGGTGTCCAAAAGCTTCAAGTAAAGAGTCCACATCGTGACAGTAAACTAAATCCTTATACTGACTGAAGAATCGTTCAAAATCACACTGTCTGTCACGAAAAGCAGATACTTTTGTTTCGTGTTGCAAAAGATTACATCCTTTCAGACGTGATGCAAGAAGTTCTGATTGATTTTTTGATAAATGTAGATCACGAACGAGATCATTTAATTCTGACTGATTTATCAAGTGTGGTATTACGTTTGTATTGTCTAAAAAGTCTGTGTCTCTCGTATCTTCATCATTAGATAAATCTGATTTATCTTGATCAGTAACAGCATCTTCATCTAATTCCCATGTTTTTGGTGGTACTGGAATTGGGAGTTGTGGATTATGAGGAACAGGTCTTAAAGCAGAAGGAATATTAGGATATGTAACCGTATGTCTTGTCTTAGCTGTAATACCGGATATTTTCGTTGTACAAAAATAACAGTCCATTGAGTGATCCTTTGGTTCCCTCCAAACCATTGGAATTGCAAACGTCATGTGACGAGATCCATTCAGCCATCCAGTTAACAATGTTACACAAGAATTGCAACAAATATGAGGTGCCCAGGATTTGTCTTGATCGCCAACTTTACATCCAAAATATAACTCGTATGCTTTTTTTATCAGTGGAGTTATATTTCTCCTCTGAGACTTTAATGTTAACTCACCACAGATGTAGCAGAAACTATTTGGATGGTTTATACAATTTCGTGGCATTTTTATTATAAGTTCACTGTTATATACCCACTGACAAACACAAATTGCAAAAATGTTAAAACTTCATACACACATAATGTTTACAGCTACACTGACGCAATACAAAATGTATTATAAGTAGTTAGAAAAGTAGTTGCACCATGAACATATTCACATGGGAGCTCGCACTAAACTGTTGCAATAGTTACTCATTCTTAGTCAGCAATTGACAGTGTTTGTTTAATGTACTCCAGTGCTGAGTCATCAACATTGTAATTCATGGAGTATGATGAGTGACTCATGCGGTGTGACTAATAGGTGATGTAATCGAACCCTATCTTACTGTATGATGTACTGCATATAATAACATTAATTTTATTGTTTTAGTCGCTTGTAATGAATTGTTATTAAACTGATGTTATTTTACTTTAATTTTCATCAATATAATTGCAGTAACATAATAAATTAATTAGAGATAAGTATATTTCACTCACATGGTTCATGCCCTGAATGACCTTGCTAGGAATACAGAAAGAGGTATTACAAAAAAACTAAGCCCGATGGAGAAATTCTGACTTCATATTTGGATTCAGCGCCCAAAAATACATAAGACTCAGCAAATATTAGCCATGTAACAAAATCACTGTTGACCAGTGAAATTAATTAACTAACCAAAAGATCATGTTATAAACAACGCCTGACATTTCTTCTCTCATATGTATGTTTTTTTAATACCTAACTTCATTGGACTTTCTCCATAGTTCCATTTCAACAATTTTTTTTTACCAGGAGCCTCCTTCCAGGCAGAAAAGTAGGATGTTATAATGTAAAATACAAGAATACAGAAAGTTATCAAATCAAGAGGACAAAAGCATTTTTCTCAACAATAACACTTTTATAGCATGACTATCACTGTTTCACATTCACTTAGATTATTTATCAAATGAGAACACAGTGGGATGGGGTAGGAGAGCATGCATCTTTTAATGTGTTGGTTACTAAGTCTGAAAATATAATAAAATGATTGACTTCAATGCTTTTAGAAATAGCTAAATTGAATTGAAAATAGCTAAATGAAATAGCTAAATTGTTAGTATGATGAAAGATAGAATGATTAACTAAAAATAGTTTTAAAAAGCTTAGATTAGAATTTTTTTTGTGTGTGTGTGCCTGGGCATCATTTGAAACTTTCACATGTGCCACAATTAATACAAATTGCAAGATATTCAAATGTAGATTTTTAGAAATTGATTTAAAATTTTACCTTCCATCCTAAATTTTCAAAAAACGTACATAGTCTTGCCTGTCCAGTTGTTTTGCCACTACATGGACCTGAAATTTTAAAACAGTATGTGTTAAAGGATAAACAATAAAAATTAGGAGAAAATTTATTTTATCAGTGAGAAAAAACATTATTCTTAAAGATTTAAAAACAAATTCAGTATATATATATATATATATATATATATATATATATATAAAGTTATGCTGTCAAAAATAGTTTATAAATGAAAATTAGCAAATACCTTAGTATTATATATTAAAACAGATAAAAATAGATAATTTCTTTTCTCTAGTTTAAAAAATTCTATTGAAAAAAATAGCTTGCTCAAATGTAATACCATCTTTAAAGCTTGTATTAATAATTACATAAAGGGCTATGTTTAATAAAAATAATTCCCTTTAAAACTAAATCAAGTAAAAGAAAAGAGTAATGATATCATCCGTTCAGTGCTTCTAACAAGTGAATATTAGAATTGATTTTTTAAAATGATCTTTGACCAACTACCTAAAAAAATTAATTTCTTAATAATGCTTTCTTTATTGTTTATAAAACTTATAAAAGTATAGCCGGGGAAAAAAGTTTTCTTAAAAAATGGAAATGTAGTCCCTTTAAATTTGACCAAAGTTAGTGACTGTAGACATGGTGTAAGAATTTCAAAAGAATGATTGTTTATTCTCTCTCTCTCTCTTTACATACAGTGGGTAAAAAAAGTTTCCGTATGGTCACTAAATTTAAGAATAAATGAGCATAATTAGTAAAGTATTGCATTTTTTCTTTAAATACTGTCTATATGTGTTTAGTATAAGTCTGTAGAAAAAGATTTTTATAAATTTTAAATTTTTACAAAACGAGAAAAGCATATTTCTCGTTTTGTAAAATTGTTTCAATATCTAAAGTAAATTGGAAATTGCAGTGCAAAAAAAGTTTCCGTACACATTATCCAAATTCTTTCTGACGTGTTTAAAACAGGCTCGCAGTAAATCTTTGACGATAGAAAATTAATCACTGATAAGAAAACAATATATCGACAGTTGTTGAGTTCAAGTTTGTTCTTGATTGTCTCCAAAATGGAAGTTCGAGAATTAGTGAATAAATTGAGAAAAGATGAATTATTCATGAAAAGGATTAGCGAAATGACCAATTTGAAGTCAACTGTGCAATATATCATTGAAAGATATCGTAAACTTCATTCATTTGAGGTTAGAGATCGATCCGGGAGGCCTTCCAAATTAAATCATGTGCATAAAAGACACATCATATGCCAAGTTCAAGAAAATCCATGAATTAGTGCATCGCAGTTGGCAGCTGATTTTATGGATGGTTACAACATTAAATGTCTCAACTCAAACCGTGAGAAATGTCATTAAAAAAAGTGGTGATCATGAATGTGCTGCCCGGAAGAAACCCTATATAAGTTGGTGCAACAGGAAAGAGTGCCTCGAGTTCGTAAGGAATCCATTATCTTTTTGGGAATCCATTCTTTTTAGCAATGAATCAAAATTTAACATTCATGGATCAGATGGCCGAGTTATGGTGTGGAGAAAACCAAATGAACAAATGCTAACTAAGAATTTATGCAGAACTGTGAAGCATGGTGGTGGCAGTAAGGTGTAAGGGTGCTTTAGGTGTAGGAAATTTGCAATTCATCGAGGAAAATATGGACATCCGGATATTCTTAAACAAAATGTGTTATCCAGTGCAGAGAAACTATCTCTTGGAACTGGATTTACTTTTTAACAGGACAACAATCTTAAACACACCTCTAAGATTTGCCAAGAGTGATGCCTTTACCATCTTAAACAACATTTTCATAGCCCTCTCCAGTCACCCGATTTAAGCCCTATCGAACATTTGTGGAAAGAAATTGGTCAACTTAAAAAATATGACAAAAAAAAAAAAGTTGAACTCAAAAGTGTCATTAGTAGCATTTGGTGTAATATTTCTCCAGAAACAATAAAAAAACTTGTAGGGGTAATGCCACAATGTCTAAGAGAGGTCCAAAGGAGGGCCACTGATCATTAAATACATTTTTGTAAACTTTTATCGTGTGCTAGGGCACCAAATGAAGACTTTTTTGTTCCATGTTTGTGGCTCTTTTGAATTTTTAAGATTTATTTTTTAATTTTGTCAGTATTATCATCCTTTTAATATGAATAAATATTATATATTAGTTTTAACTAATTTTTAAGTTCTGATTTTTATCATTATGAATTTAGTGTGAAAAATTAAAATGATTTACATTCATATCTGCCTATTGAGACTTTCTTTATCCACTGTATATATATATATATATATATATATATATATATATATATATATATAT
>JAOUZG010029365.1:2915653-2925825 GCA_026289955.1 Argiope argentata
TATATATATATATATATATATATATATATATATATATATATATATATATATATATATATATATATATTGTTGTTGTTAAGGCTTAAAATTAAAGTATAAGCATAATAATAATAAAAATAGTTTAAAAAAATTTCTATGAGATTTTTTTCCCCTGTAGCATTTGCATGTTTAATCTAGTGTAGGATAATATATTTTTTGCTTTCATTCTGCTTATAGATGCTCCAAAATACCAAAAATTTTAATTGGACTTCAAACAACCTACCATTAATAGCATACAGTTTAGCACGAAATCGTAATAAAAGCACATTCACATAATTATTTATGTTTTTTCTATTGAATATTATTGAAATGCTTAGTACTCTAATTGCTGAACAGCATGGATTTGGACTATCTGACGACTTTAGGATACTTGCTATTTCAAATGAGGGTAAAAATAGCAGACAAAGTGGCTTTTGAGGATAAGACTAACAATTTACATTGAATAATAATCTAATAAATAGTCTTCAAAAATAGGCCAACTCTATACAACTCAATTAGCAGGAATGTCTGCTTTAAAACAATGATAAATAATGCATACACACACACATACCGAAAAAGTTGGTTCATATGAATTTAAATGTCACCATTTTTCTTTTTTCTGGGCACTTTTTACATAAAGGACGAACTGCATTTCTAAATAAATTGTGCTTTGAATAAATTAGAATACAAAACATGATCAACTTTGAATTTTCATATTTCCAACCTGACCTAAAAAAGTTATGCAGTGTAATATTTTTTTGCTGATTATAAGCTTTAATGCCTATTTTAATAGAGAGCGCAAAACCAAATACCAAAACCTTTTTTCCCACCATTCATTTATTATAATTTATATTAATTAAAGTAAGTTATTAAAGACACAAAAGAATTAAAAGAAATTTAAATTCCTAACACACTCCTTTATTTGTGCAACTTATAAAAAAATTGGCACTTATGCATTGGGCCATCGACGGTAATGGTTTAGTAACTTATTGGCAATGGATTCAAATTTGGTGATAAACCATTGATGGCAACAAAATGGTGGACAATTAAGGTTAGAACATTTATTATTATTTGCCATTATTAGCAATTTATGAACTCACTGGACACCTTCAAATTTGGCAATAAAGATCGACAATCTAATACGTATGTACCAAAAAATGTTATAATAATCACACATCTTCTTTTGCACTTTATGGATAATTAAAGCAGATATAAAGAAAAAATGTTTATTTTAGAAAATAAAATTTTAAAAATAGTTTATATATATTAAAAAAATTAATGTAATATAATTTTATGTGATGTTTTAGGCAACGGGGATTGATTAAAAATTTCAAAATATTAAAAAAAAGGGGGTATTTATTTGACTGTAATGATGACTAAAAAGTGTAGAGATTTTTTCCCCTCAATTTCAGTAGTAAAACTATATGGCGTGTAATTTGCAAATTCAAAAATCTACATATTAAATAATAATGTAGAATATATTTTTATTATTTGGCAAAAAAAAAAAAATCTTTACACTTTTTGGTCAGCATTAAAAACAAAATACCGAAGAAAAAAAGACGAATATTTTTATCAGAGAATCCAGAAGTAATGAAGTGTACTATGATGCCCATGTTGCAGACTATTTTGATATTTTTTCTAAATAAATCAGGAATTAATCTAAGAGCATGGTTAAATTTCAATTCCATATATATGATGTCCTTGTTTGTGAAATTGAAAAAACAATGCCAAATGGCCTGCGCTAAAATGAAAAGCTTTAACTTTCTCCATGAATTTGCTTAAAACAATCTTTTCAAAGTTGCAACAATGCTAATTCCTAATTTTTTACTCAATGCCAATACACCATTTTTATAGAAAACATATATGAATTTGAAGTGTGGCAATAGCAATAAATGCCGAGCAATCTATATGCTAAATGAGGTTTGATAAGTTATTGCTTGAAAAAATTCAGAGTAATAATGTAATTTCATATATCTGACTACTGTAACATTAAAGAAAATGAGAGAAAGAAACCACAATGTGGTAAAAGATAAAATTCCAATTATGAAATTTTCTGCATTCCAGGCTTTTATTTAATATTTTAGAAAGTTATGATATTATAAAGACAGTAAGATATGAAATTATATAAAAGTTAATTATATCTATCTTGTTACAAATTCTTAGACTTAAAAATAAAAATAAATTTGATAGATTCTTATTTTTATTGAGAAAGTCTTTCCATATACAAGAGAAAAAAAAATGCATAAATGTAGGGATTAAGTTTAATAATTTAAATTTATTAAAAAAAAGAGTATCAAGACATAAGAAATAAATAGTGCACATTAATTTATTTTGAATTGTTTTTATCCATAGTTAATAAGCTGCAAAGAATACTGAGTGATAACAATTTTCACTGGGGATTTAAAATAGTCATATTCATTTAAGCATGAATTTACTTCTAGAAATCAAATATAAATTTTTAAAAACAGAACTAAAACTATGCAACTACTTAAAAATATATATCATAATGTTTTTCAATCAAGTGCTCTATATCTTTATCTAAAGTCACGCATAAATGCTGGAACTTCGGGTTTATTTTAGAGAAAATTACTTTACCATAATACTATCATATTGGCTTGTAGCAGTTAAAACAGTAAAAAAAAAAAATCCATTTGTTTAGTTTCGCCTACAACAGAAAGAGTCGCTGTGTAGGAATATGAAATGATTATAAATTAAATTATGATTATAAATTAAACATAAATTATGAAGAATCGCTTAATTCAAAAATATCCATGGCTCCAAAGTTCACAACAATATCCGCTATTGTCCCATGCAATTACGTTTTATTGTTAAAAATAAAGCAGTTACAGAATTACGTTAAAGTAAAGCAGGCACAGAGGATTTTTTTTAAATTTTTGGAATATAAGAATTAACTAATGAAACTGTTATTTAGTTCTATTGATCAAAATTGTAACGAATAAATTGTATATTATATACAAATAAATAATATTCTAAATAATGTCGAGAATAGAAGGAAGAAATGATAATCACTGCCCCTAAAAGTGCGCAATACTAGAAAATTCCTTATCTAAAAAGTATAAATAAATAAATACCCTACCTCCAGTTAAGACTAGCCGATACACCGTCTTATCTTTTTTTTCTGGATCTAAGGTCATTATCATAAAATATTTATAACGATATTAGTAAACAACATTTACGATAACACACGTTTATGATAACTTATCGTAAAACGTGCATGCATGAGTTTTTGAGATGGAGCGTAAACATTTGATACGATTACAATTAATGAACAATATAATCAGCAATAAAATTTCAATATTATGAGTTACTTTCTCAAAGAACAATTAATATTAATAAGAAATATTAAAGTATAATTTGGATGAGTTAAAAAAATTGGAGTCCCTGAAAGATAGTTGAAAACATATATCGATCTCGTTTTAGAAACTGTCGCACCAAAACTTAGTAACTATCCATTCTATTAGTAGAGATGCATAATCCACCTTTTTTTGAGTAACAAATAATTTTGCTATTGCTATTTTTAAATATTTGTTCCAAATATCTGTTATTTCAATCATATTATTAATTAAAAAATTTTAATTGTTATTAAATTTAAAATTTATTAATAATATTTAATACTTTATTTACTGATGTACGAAACACGTGATCGAATTAATTTATCTATTTTGACATATTTTTTAAATCTTTTTTCAGTAATATTTATTTAATTTATTTATTAGATTAAAGAATTTTCTGAAAAAGTTAAATTAAAAATAAATGTCATTTCTTTAAATTTTTTTATTTCTAAATTCTACCAATAGATGGCGCCAGCGAAGTGAATAAGCGAATTACTATTGTTGGGGTCACGTGTGACCGTCCAGAGACGGTACGACTCACGTCACAGGCAATACAATGATCATAGAGTAGCGGACTGTGGAATGCGAATATTGGAAAGCCAAGGTCGCTACAATTGAGGGGAGGGGTGACTAATCACTTTACAGAGAAATTATCGGAAAGTGAGAAGTCACTGCTCCGATTGATTTCAGTGATAAGCAATTCATTGTTACGATTATTCCAAGAATAACCAGTCCGGTCACTTTTCAACCCATTCACAGATTTCTCCTTTTATCTTTATTCCCGTTAAGGGGACGGAACCCTGAGGACACAAGGGGAGAATGGTTTGTATTTCTAGGATTTCCTTACCTCCCCCTGTAGGGTCGAGGATCACCCGATACCCTTCTTTTCTTTCAGGGCTGTCGGCTCAGGCCGTTTTCAGATAGCATAGTGTCAATACGGGGAGTTGTAACAATTTGCGATTTTAGGTTGAAAGGAATCAGCTATTCTTTTTTATTTCTCTTACACAACACATTTGCTTATAGCCAACTTAAAGTTTTTACATTAATATCGTGGATAAATTGAAATCGACTGACTCCTTCATTGTCTTTTTGGCCCATTCATTAAAAAATAAAACTATTGTGTATTAATTTTTAAGAATTATGAATACATTTTATTATTATTATTTAATACATTTTTCAGTATTTCAAAGTAAAATTATCATTACTGAGATATCAACACAATATTGCGATTTATTTTACTTAAATTTCAAATTGCAGTTTTTGATAATTTTATTTCATTTTTTACTGTTTTTGACAACGAAGTATTGTCTAGTGTTTATCATGAGGTTTCATGGTGCATTAACAAGAGAATGATTAATTGTGTATTAAAATGTTTGGTTGCTTATTTTTTACGCATTATAAAACAAAGAGATCTTATATTCATTTTTGTTTCACATATTTTGGGGGAAAAAAGCTTTTGTGTAAATATTTCTTATACAAAATGCATAGTTTTATGGATGTGATTTCAAAGATCCTTGTAAAAGAAATCATTCCTTTATTGTATAGAATTAGAAATAATCATTAGTGAGTGGATTATTCAAAGTATAACTATATTCATTTTATCATTCATTTTAATATTATATTCATGCACATTCATTTTATATTTATATTCATTTTTATCGGTTTTTGAATTCTGAAAAAAAGATATAACTTTTTTTTTTCTAAAATGATTGTTTTAAATATAATTTTAAAGAAAGAATGAAGTAATATATTTATCCATTGCTCTGAAAGAAGATTCTTTTATAAGCAAATTTCTCCATTTCCTGCATTGTTTAATATTTGCTACATTGTTAACAACTTTTAAGTGGGACAAATGCGGTAGAGATATTGTTTTCTCCTTCTGGACAATAGATAAAAATTAATTCCAGCCACCTGGAAACAGCGTCACTGTTGCTTATCGCGTCGTATTTTCGCTTTGTCAGAATATATCTCTTTTTTCTTCTTTTCTTTAAAATTACCTTATAATTTCAAAACGTTGTAATTCTTTGTAGGAATTGGAAATCGTTTTTCAATTGTTATGCATAACACTGCATAAAACTTACTTTAAAAATATATTTATAATTTTTACTTTGATGAGGGTCTAGCTGTTATAAATTAAACGTGTCCGATCTTTTGAATTTTTTGAAAAAAATTTAATCTTATTAAAACATTTTTTACTTCATATAATGGTAAAATTATTTCTCAAAATTAGGGAGAATTATTTATTTCCTGAAACAAAACAAAAAATGTATATATTTGCATAATTTTTTGGGGGGGGATTTATTTCTTGTTCTACTTGTGTTTGTGTATTTTTAAGAATTACTAAAACTGGTTTGATTTCCTAGTATCGAAAAAATAGTATTGTTAAAATATTTTATAACCCTTAATGAATTAAAATCTTAATTTTTTACTTTGCCATTAAAATATCACATTTCTTCATAGTAAAATATTGTGAATACTAAGTTTGCTTCTCGTAACCTCCAGAAAAATAAGGTTTTAAAAGTATTTTATTAAAAAGTTTTTTTATTAAAAGTTTTTTATTAAAAGTTATTTAAAAGTTTTTTTTTATTAATAGTCTTATTATACTAAACTATTCTGCAAGTTTACCGTAGAAGGGCTTGTACGTTTAACATTTTTACAATTTTTCTATGGGTTAAATTTCCTAATGCATTGTCATAAGGGAATGCATATATTCTTTTGTGTTCATAAAAATAAAGGAGAAAATAATTTGATTTTACAATAAAATAATAACTAAGTAAGACTTATAAGATTTAGAACTGTATTAAAATTCAAATTATAACAAATGGAATTATACAATAAGCGACAAGTTTAATAATCAATATCATTGCCTGGAATAAAATTTTAAATCAGTTAAAAAATCCCTAGTGCCCATCCAAATGTCATTTGAAACGATTTTCAGAATATTTTATGAACTTTCTTTTTTGCATAAAATCGCATAGTCTCCAGCGACTTCGTATTTTAACTTCATTTATTTTTTTCACATTAAGTCAGATAAATTATGTTTTGAGAACATTTTGAATTAAAATTTACAATAATACAATGAAGATTAATGAATCAAATATATTCACCAGCAGTTTAAAAGAGAGATTCTTAAAAATTATCAATTTCAAATTTAGTAAATAATAAAATAAAATTAGTCTCATAACAATTTTTTTTATTTAAAACTACAGCTTTTAATTCTTTAACCTCCAAGCCCTTTTCAAGAAGCACTCCCTTTAACATCTAGACTTTCTCGGGTGTCTCTGGACGGGATTGTGTCACTTGCGCTCAGTCTCATTAACGCTAACTCATTAGAGGGTGTCATTTGCGCTCACATGGTAGGTTTACTGCAATTTAATCACCTTTGGCAGGAAAACTTGGCGTGCATCTAGAGGAGCTAAAAAGAATGCTTGTTCTCGCATTGATAAGATTAAGTGACATAATTAAGGGTACTTATCTTCGGAATATTCGATTTTTTTTTCTCACGGTAAAACTGTAAAATTTTCTTTAAGAACGCTAGTTACATTTTTAATAGTTTATTTTAGATTAGGGGTTAGATTAAATTTAGATAAAAAAGGGAGTGCGAAAAAATATATAAATCTAGCTCAGGGATGCACAACCTTTTCAGGATGAGGGGCCAAAATATGAAAAGAGATCATGGCGAGGGCCAAAAAAGCACATGAATGCTAAAAAATATTAAAAACGCGAAAACATTGGAGTTTTTTTATGGCAATACGCATGAATTACAATTATTACTTTACTTATTTTATTCATGCACACATTATGCAATAAATAAATGAATAAAGCACAAACATTATAGCTACGATTACCTACACCTAAAAAACAAAGAGATTCCTACTAAAAAGGGTGCAAACTTGAAATAGAATTACAGAGGTAAACTTTTTGGTAATTATACAGAGAACGCAATTTAAATTTTGAGAAAAATTAATAATCGAAATTAGTAAAAATAATGAATTTATTTAAAGTTATTGATTTTATGTTGGACTTAATATTAGTTGTAGCAATGCGTAGAACAGCAGAAAGGTTATCATCTCATTCATAATTTTGAATTGTTTAAATTCATTAGTGAGAAAATTTGCTCACAAATGTAAGTGCTTTTAAGAAAGTTGCACATGCAGCTGCATTTTTCTTTAAGCATAAAAATTCCTATAGCAAATCTTTATAAAATTCTAATATCGATTTACCTTTGAACTAATTTTTGAAAAAAAATCAGACTTCTGTAAATCAATTTAGGCTAACTGCATACTCTCATCCACTAGATTAACATCAACAGAAAACGGAGAAGAAAATTCATCAAATTTCGTTTGGCACTTTTCAAAATCTGAAAACCGATCATCAAATGCTTTATGAAAGATTTGAATTGGATCATACTGCATTTTCATGTGTGGAAATTTTTCACGTTCGCGAGCATCTCCTATACGAAAATCGTACTCGCCGTTAGCCATGAAGGGAACAAACTGAAAAGCTTCGTAATAAAAAGTAAATAAACTTAATGAACAATTGTTAATTATTTATTCTGATGTAGAATCGTTTTCTTTTCAGATTTTTATCCTTTTTCATTTGAAAAAAGTCTCATTTCATTTTAAATTAGTCCTATTTTATTAACAACATTCGCGGGCCAACTTCGAAGGCTATGGGGGCCAATTTTGGCCCGTGGTGCATAGGTTGTGCACCTCTAATCTAGATGATAGAATAAACCGAACAGTAGAAAAATATTCTTTTGACAAGTACTTAAAAAGCTGCCTTGTAACTCTTGCTACTATAACAAAATTGTTTAAAAATTATTTTAAAGCAATGATTAATAAAATTTTATTTGAATTTTTTTAAATAATACTAATAATAATTGAAAAATAATTCAATAATAATTGAAAAATAATTTTTAGTAATAAAATAGAATTGAAAAAACTAAGAAAGTGTAAACTTGAAGAAATAAAATGCTTTTAGGTAATATGAATATTTTTTCATGCATTGGTTACTCTTTCTTACTTTTTTTGCATATATTAATCTTTCCACTTACCATCAATGGTTAAAATTGTATTTAAGTTGCAGTGTGAAAGAGAATATTTTGTGTAATTTAAAAACTGTTGAATTGAAATAATTTATTTGATTTGTGTTATATATTTGAAAAATAGCATTTTCTTAATAAGCTATTTAAATATACTTACAAGTTTTTTTTATTGATACATTGAATAACCACTTTACAATGTTGAAGTATTTCAAAGAAATTTTTAAAACGCATATGTCTACTGCTAAATAATTTTATCTAATTATCATAAAGATGATGATGAAACTAAAAGCAAACGCATTTCCTTAATACTTATTACTAACACTTATTTGCTATCATATTTGATAAGATATTATGCTTCAAAGATTCTAAATTATTCAGCATGAAATTATAATATTTATTTCCTTTTAAATTATGTCCAAACAAAATGCTATAACAAATGTCCAAATTACCATCAATATTTGAAATTTTTAAAAATGAAAATAAAATAATTATTACATTTTTAGCCTTTCCTTAGAACTACTTTATTTGTTTGAATATTATACTATGCCTAACTATAATTTATACTAAATATGGAACAATCTTAATATCCACCCTGATTGTGATATAGTCAAAAATAATTAAATAATCTTTTAAAAATTGTCACTAAAAACTATAATATTAAATTTTAGAATAGCAAACCTATAAAATAATTGTTAATTGGTCAAATATTTGCAATATAGTTGGAAGGAAATTGAAATAATGTTTGAAAACTGGTCGTTTAAAACTATAGGAGTATAAATTTTTTTTTAATAATAATTGTATATATAATAGTGTGAAATTTTTTAAATCTCCATAGTTTTCATGTCATTTTTTGTTTTTAAACTCGCTAGTACTCAAGTTTTATGTCATTTTAGTAGAAATAAAATTACATTATTTATTTAAACCAGATTCATTAAATCAGTTCAATAGTACAAAATGGGTTTTGATTTTCTAGTTCCTATCAACATATAAAACCTAAACTCAAGTTTGATATTTTATGAACTGTAGCATTCCTTTTTTTATTCGTTTATTCCTCAAGATATAAAAGCACACATATCATTTGGTGTCTTTTTACATTAATTATAATTTTTTTCTTTAGTTTTTTTCCAACTCCAATAAAGGATAATGATTACAAATGCTTTCTGAGAGTATGGATAGACCTCTTGATCTGAACATCAAATTCAGGAAATAATTTAAATTCTAATTTTAGCCCCTTTGGGGGAGCCTCCTTCCACCCCTCAAAAAAGAATAACCTAAAATTATTAATTTCAAGCTGTTTAAATTCTATTTCTGCTTTGCTAAAGCCTATAACATATTTATAACCTTTTCAATAAATTATTTAAAAAAAATATCCTGGAATTATATTAATTAAAGGGCATAAAAATTTGTCCCAAATTAACTCCTTCGACACCTATTCAGAATTGCATTATAACACTTATTAATAACACTTGGGCATATGTAATAGGGTTCATGTGATATAAGGACTGACTTTTTGAATTAATCAGCAAAGATTTATCAAATATCCACTGATAAAGTTAATTCGTTTCTTCGTTTAGATATAAGTCTTGGTATTTAAGACCAGGTATAATGATTTCCCGCCCTCTTTTGTACACTTAGCTTTCGTGAATTCCGTTGTGTCATTCTGTGTTGTGCACGTCGCCCTCGCTTGTAAATAATGCCTGCTCCCATGATGGAATAAAAAGAACTAAAAATTCAACCTGTATTCTCCATGATTT
>JAOUZG010029365.1:2925925-2949578 GCA_026289955.1 Argiope argentata
TATATATATATATATAAATTTTTGCTCAATTGCCTACCTTTTTTTAAATGAAATTTTGTAATTGGAAGTATGTCTGGAAGCAGGATTTAAAAAAAAACTTATTCCTAATTGCAACGATGTAATGCTTTTTAGAAAAAAAAGTGACTTCAGAAACCTTTCTATCATAGATATGAAATTAGTCTTATCTTACGCCATAATATTAAAAAATTTGCTATTGTAATTTCACTTTCGGTTACAATAAAGCTTAAATTTACATGAATCTATACTTTTGGCAAGAAATTCAGAGATGAAAAAAGAAAGATAAAAAAGGAAGGAATAAAATATAAAGTAACATATTTAATTTCTAGCTTTCTTTCATGCTTAGATCTAGGATAGATTTAAAATTGGTATTAAATCCCTGCTGCTACCGCTTTTAAAAAAATTAGACTGAAATTTACTACTTTATTACCTGTGAATAGAACTTTAGCACATGATGCTGTATCTGAGAAAATGAAGCGCTTTAATGTAGTACGTGTAGATGCTGCATTTAGATATCGTTTGTGGTACATTAGATTATGTATAGTTAAATTTGACAGTTAATGAAGTAATGTATTTCAGATTTGAAGGAATTTCAGTAATTATCAACACTTTCGATTTGAAAATATGCTTTTTCCCCTTGAGAATTAACCAGCAGCTGTTTTTTTTTTTTTTTTTAATTTTAAATATGATTCTTATAATTTATTATAGCCGAAGCGCTTATTATTTTGCAAAAAAATATAACTTATTTGAACATCTTTAACGTAAATAAAGTACATTAGCTCATTTCAAGTATCCGTTTGTAGATTATATAAACATAAAAGCATACATACATATTGAAAGAACTAAACATTATTGATATCCATTTAAATTTGAAGAAAAAACACTTTTTATGTTTTTTTCATTTTGTTAAATAAAATTACACTTTAAGAATAAAATGATAAAATCCTCCTAAAACTAAAAAATATAGTTCACTTTGATAGATTAAATTTGTATTACGTGCATCAAAATTATAATTTTTATAAATGTCTTCAGTGTAGGAAAATTATGAACATGTTCCTTTATAGTAAATTTTTAAAGCAAATTTCGCACACTCTACTTATTACTTTTATCAATCGTTTGAAACGCGGTTTCGGTCATTAGCATTTTTCCCACGGCAGCCTTTTAAAGCCGCTGTTACACGACCTGTAGTCTTCACAGATGTGGTCGTAAAACTGCCATCCTCCCCTTCGTGACAGCACCCCCGTCTGCCTACCCTGTCACACGACCCGCCGTCTGAAGAAAACGGCTTCCCTTCTCGCATCGTTTCCAGAGCTCTCGGTCGGAGTTCGATATTTCTTAAGAGGGTAACTTTGAATAAAAATGAACGAAATGCTTGCTTCGGATAGTGACCAGGAAAAGGCTTGTGCTGCTGCAGCTTATGTGCTTTTAAGTGGCGAATACTTGGGGGAAAAAACGAAGAAGTGCAAAAGACGTTGGGGATGACTTCACTAGATAAAAATTCTTCCTTCTTCCCTTTGAAAAAAGCACCTCGAAAATCAGGAGAAGGGGCCAAAGCTACTCGAAACTCCTTTGCTGATTACTTTACAAAGAGTAGGAAATGACCTTGGCAGCTAAGTATTGTTAATAAAAAAAATCAGTTTGGAAAATAAGAAAGTAATTAAAAAAACTGTGTAACCGAATCTTATATCACAACTAGCATTCCCGTACCCGGCATTGCTCGGGTAATGGAATCAGCAGGGGCTAACAGTGTTTGGTATATCTAGTCACGAAAATCCCCTATAATAATTACTTATTACCTGTAATTTTTTCTAATTTTGGGAGGGTCCCGAGGTCCCTGGACTCCTTATATATATATGCCCTTGTCCGTAACTGTCCTTAATGATCCTTTTAAAGAAGGAATGCACAATGTTTTCAGGATGAGAGACCAAAATATGAAAAAGGATTATGTCAAGGGCCTAAGCAGCATGTGAATGTTAAAACATGTTTAAAACATGAAAACACAGGGTTTTTTGTAACAATACGCATGAATTATAATTCATTACTTTACTAATTTTATTCAGGCTCATATTGTGCAATAAATAAATGAATGAATGAAATACAAACATTATAGATATGACTGAAATAATTTATCACAAAAAAAAAGGATTTCTGCTAAAAAGGTGGCAAACTTGAAATAGAATAACAGAGGAAAACTATTTGGTAATTATACAGAGAACACAATTTAAATTTTGAGAAAAAAATTAATAATCAAAATTAGCAAATATTAATGAGATGACTGGGACTGAATATTTGAAGTTATTGATTTTATATTGGGCTTAAGATTAGTTGTGGCAATATGTAGAACAAAACAAGAAATAGAATCGCAGAAGGAAACCGATTTTTCATTATTTATATATATATACAATATAATTTATATATTTTGTACTCAATATTAATATTTTAAATTAATATTTTAAATTATCTAATTATCTTTTTTTATTATTAATATTTTAAACTATCTAAAACATGAAAATTTTAATGACCCTTCCCTGAAGGAGTTAAATTACAATTTCATCTCTTAGACTTTAAAATAATTGTAGTAACATCTATAATTGTAGTAATTGTAGTAACATCTATGAATAATTACTTGGAAAATTTATACTGATAATGAAGAAAAATTCCATATTTTCTATTATACCAATTTAGTTGTTAAATAACTTTTTTTCTGTAATTTTAATAACTTTACTCATTACATAGGGTGATGTAAATAATAAATATTTTTTAATCTCCATTTAAATATAATACTTTTTAGTTCCGATAATCATTAATTACTTTATAATTTAATTAAAGTTAATAAACAAATATTAATTAAGAGTAATTTCAGATTTTTAAAATAAAAAAAATTAAACAAGTTAATAAGAAATCCACTCCATCGTTAAGAACTCGAAGGACAAAACTGCTTGGCTACTCAAAACAAACTGACCACAAAACAAAGAGTCCCTCCGTTAATTTTACCCCCACCCGCACGTGCCCAAACAAAGTATCCGGCTCTTTGATGTTTCTCCTTTTTACCGACATTTTGCGGGAAGCTCTCCGACGTCTTCACAGGCGGCCCACAGGCGAGGGGGAGTATAGTCCCCCAGTGGGTGGAATGGAAGATTTACGAGCAAATCTGTGAAGACGGCAGGTCGTGTAACACCGGCTTAATGTGTTGATACTTTTTAGCGTGAAACGTTTCGTTCATCGACTTTATGGAGTAATTTTTTCATCGCCAAATATTTGACAATTTTTTTTTTACAATATAATTTCGAAAAAAGTTTTTAGAAAATTTATATTAGATTTCAAACCATTGAAATAAAAACTGGCATTAATGCCAATTTCAAAAACATCTTAATTTTTTTTTAATTTTCCCCGATATACTTTTAAAATATTAATACAATATTGTATTGTCAAAACTAAATAATAATATAGATATTAGAAGGCAATTTCTTTTACATTATAATAGTATGCGTCGTGTATATTGTATAAATGAATGCAATTAGAATATTTTTTACATGGTTCAGATGTCAATTCAACTTAGTGACAGACGAGATAATGTTTTAAATCTTTATTTAATATTAAAATGAAAGCATACCTTGAATTTAAAAAAAAATGTGAAAACAAGCGCCTTTTGAAAGACACTTCTAAAATTTGTTCTTTTAACATTCAGTTGAGAATTCTTTTACTTTTTGCCGTCAGTATCAACTTTATTTAATATATATTGTTACTCTCATTGAATTTTTGAATATAAAACATTATTTTGAATTTTGAATGAATTTTTTTACCTTCAATTAAATTTTTAAAAATGTTTTCATGTTTTGTTTCCGAAAGCTTATACATTCTTGTTTCTGCTTAAATAATCGAAAAGGAGTGTGAAATAAATATATATTTAAAAATATTTCTATCTTATCTATAAAAGCAATTCGATAAATCAAATAACATTTTTTTTACATTATTTAATACTGATATTAAAAATTGATCAATAAATTTAGGGGAAAAAATTACTCAGTGAAATATATATCGCAAACACATTCCTTCAGTTTCTAGCCTGAGCATTTTAATTTAGTTTATCATAAATATTACTATTTTTGGTATAAACCGTCATGATAAATTTTTCAAGCATGATTTCGGATTTTAAAATGTTATTTAATGTTTCTTTAGTATTGTTAAGACAAGATCTATAATTACAATGAAATAAAATGAATTTTAGAACAAGCGTTCCATATTAAGTTTCCATAAATTTACGCATGAATGTATCACGCACAAATTTTAATAAATCACTTTTCAATCATTGAAATAAAAGTTAGAACAAATATCTACAAAAAAAAATCCTTATTTTTCATAAAACTTAAAATGTCATTAAAACAATCGTTTGTCAATAGTTGATAAAATGACATATGCTACTGCTTAATTTTTTGTTACATCAAAATAAAGCAAGAAATAGATGTGATAGTTTTAAAACTTCATTTTACAATGAAGCAAGAAAAATAAATGAAATTCAAGAAAATGTAAAACATCAAAACAGCTAAAACATTATTTTTTGGGCAACCATCATCTTCGCTTAACAGATCCCTGTCACTTCATCAGTAGCAGGTAAAATTGTTTTAATTTAAAAAGGTAAAAAAATTTTAATAAAAAATTATTCTGATAAAAAAAACGATTCACAATTTGTATAATAAAGAGTAGAAATTCACAACTGAAGAAAAATTTGCAGAATGACATTCGGGCAAGGAACGCACCATTTCTAAAGCTTATCTCACTCTAAGGAGGGGGAAAGTGAAATCTAATTTTTTTTTGGGGGGGGGGGGTAATGCTGTTTGAAAGATATCGTTTGTCCCCGGCATTTAAACTTCTGACGACCGTTTCCTGATAGATTTAGTAGCTAGAAATATGAAACGATTGTCCTCCACAGTAACAAGAGTCTCTACTCGTTTTCTGAGAAAGTTACAATGTAAATAGGTCACAAAGCAAATGCAATAGTTTTTCTTTATACCTTTATAGTAGTATTAATATTTAAAACGAGCTTATAATGTTTATCCGAAGAAAAAAAATTACGTTTCGGAATGCTTACATATTAACAGAGAACATCTCTGTGGAAACCTTCTTTATAAGTAGCCATAAAATCTTACCAATTTTGAGATAGCAACACGTTAAAATAGAAACTTAAAGCCCTTTCAAAACACAACATTGTGCAAACAACCTATTTTGTGAGTCCCTCCCCACCTCTACCGCCTTAAGGCACAGGGGAATCATCTGTGAAAAAGCCGCACTCGCCAGTGATAAAACGAATCTCCTGCAGTGCTTAACACAGCAGCCGCTTTTAAAAGCCATCTCCCCTACAACGCAAACAAACGCCCCAAACCGACTGACTTGGAGGTTTGGGGGTAAATTTCCAAAACGCCCGGCTGGCATCGAGAGGGTTAAAGATGCAATAAGCCGAAAACAAAATAAAACTGGAAATATCAGAAAGAGTCATAGAGAAAAAACCTATTCAATTCTCCGCATGTGTTCGGTAATTAGAAAGATATTGATCAATAAAAGAAAGATATTGATCTTTTTCTTCAGATAGTTTTTCCCGGAAATGGAGTCCTAAAAGGAGGTAAAATGCGATGTGAACCCACGAAGAGGGCGAATGAAAGACAGACCTCCCAAGCACAAAACATTTATTAATGTTCATTAAACCTTTTACCCACGCACCAATTTTAATCAATAGGAATTTTGAACATTGCTTTGTTTCATATTTAACACACTTTGAAAAACAAATGGAAAAGTATCTGAATGAATTTTCATTTTAAATAATACTTTTCTAATGCCTTCACATTTTAAATCTTAATTCTTATAGAAAAAAACTGTCATGTTTTAAAGAAAATTGATTTAAATTTTTTTATATTTTCGTCTATATCATTTAAGAAGGTATCAGTTCTCCCAAAAGGAAGTGTATTTAATTTAAAAATTAATTTCAGTCTTTCTTCAAAACAATTTCTTTTGCGAATAATAATTTAGTGTGGAAATGTTTGTTCTCATAAGACAGCTGAGAATTACACATACATACATGAGTGCCAGAACAAAAGGCATGACGCATTTAAATAAGTAATTTTGATTGATGTATATATATGTTTGTTTAATAATTGAGAAAGCTTTGCAATTTTTGCGCTAAATCTCTTAATTTTTTATATATGCTCTTAATCAATAACAAATTCTCAGAAAGAAATAGTTCTATCTATTATAGTTAAAAAATTCACAATAGTTAATATTCAGAATCTATAATAGCTATTACTTGTGACCCAACAAAATCGATTACCTTCCTTTTTTTTAGAGTAGTAATGTCAATTATTATTAATTTCGCGATGAGAAGATATTAGTAAACTTCAAGCGAATTCCCTCCCCCTTCTCTCTAATTTAGAAACGCAATTATCATTAAAGAATATATTAAATATTAAAGCAAATTTGATATTTGGCTTAGTAATTATGTTGAGGTATACAGTTTTTTTTAAATCGGTAGAAATATTTATTTTCATTATAAAATATTTTTAAGGTATTTTTATCGGCTATAAGTTTAAAATTTAACATTTCAAACCATTCCATTTGCTCAAAATATTACTTTTTAATTCCTAAAAGTATATATTTTTTGAGAGACACAAACACGCATTTATCTATATCCTTCCTAAGCAATACCGATTTTTTTAAACGATTTCTGTGAAACACGGCTAAAAATGTTACAATAGAGATTTCTTAAAAATGCAGAATTTATTTGAATGTATAAGAATGTAAATTTGAAGGTATTTTAGTTTTTATAATCAATATTTTACAATTAAGGAAATTTATGGTTTTAAAAAAATAGTTTTTATGCATTTCTTTTATTAAAACTTTATCTGAAAACATAAAATATAATTTTACTAAAAATAATATGTAGACAATAAAATATAGAGTATGCATGACTTATAATCGAAAGGCAGGTTGCATTCAGCAATTCATCATCTTTTACTTTCAGAAATTTCCGTACGATATTTTAACCCCTTCGTAAACATTGTCATGTCTAACACGCGCATCGAATTATTTCAGTTTTAAGCCTGCAACTAAGTGAACAGGATTAAGCATTTAAAAATGAGAAAAATCACCTAGAAATGCTTCAACATCTCAAATGCTCGTTATATTATTATATGAATGAAGATAACAATATATATTTAAGATAGTATGCGTCATCTAATTAAAATAACAATTTAAGTAAAATAAATTCGCATGTCAAGGGGTTAAAATCTTACGTTTAGATTGAATAAGACTCAGTATTCATTACAGATATTTTCTTGAAATGGCGTTTTCGAAAATACAAGAGATTAAATTTTTGAGTCTAATGATATCAATTCTCTTTTATATACACTTAAAACACCTTGAAGAAGAAAGAAAGAAAAAAAGGCAGAAGAAATATTATTTTAATTATTAATTTATTTAAGTTCATTCCAATAAAAAATATTTTAAAGAAAATCAATTAAAGCAAAAAGAGTAAAAGAATATCTTAAATGGGAACATTATAAATTATTTCCCGATGAATTCTGAAATCCACGAAATTTTAACAAACGAAGGATTTTTTTTATCATATTGCCAGCCATAATATTGATGATATCTAAACAAATTTATTGATATATACGTGATGTAAGCCTTTACATTCTCTGTTATAAAATTTAAAAAAAGTATTTAAATTTGCATGAGTTTTTGTGCATCTTTCCCAAAATGTTTTTATGAATCAATGAAGAGAAATTTATCATTGGCAATTAATTTAAAATATTTCTTTTATTTTTAAAACAGCTTTAAAATAAGCCAGAATTCAATCTTTAAAAACTGGAAAATCCTTCAGAGCAGCGGAATTCTCATGATAAAAAGAAACAGAAAATTTAATTATGCTAATATCAAATCTTTTCAATCTAGGAAATTTAGTAATTAGGGTATTTATATCCAGTTAAGAATGAATATAAATCCATTTGAAGTTTGTTTCAAGCATTGAATATCGACAGAAACTTATTTTAAAACACAAATTAATATTTTTCTTTGAAGATACATGCGGAAGAAATCTAGTTATCGTAAAATGAGAACAGATGCGTATAGCTTTCAGCGATGGGGAGAGTTGACTCTTTGTGAAATAGGAACCTCTTGTTGAAACTTTATTTCCACCCCTCGAGGTTCAAGGTTTTCCGCCCGAGGGCGCTGTATCCCCCTCTGGGTTTTGGTTGTTTTTGTTAGTCTGTTTCTTTACGTGGTGATGTCTGTTGTGTGTGTTCGTCCCTCCTGTTAAATGTTTGCTGTGTTAAAATAAAATGCGAAAAATCCACTAGTTGCGTCCTGATCCTTTCTGACAGGTAAGAGCTTTGATTATCCATTTTTCTGATTGAATGAAATGATAAATACGAATTGGAAGTCTAATCAGATTTGGTGCCGAAACCCGGGAAACGCCCAATTCGGCCAGAGGTACCTTTAGATGCGAAATTGAAATCATTTGCGAATTAGCTAAAATGGATCTGGAATCTTTGAAAAAAGTTAGAACCCCTGTCAGAAAGGCGGCAACAGAATATTTTAAACAGCTAGAGCAGGAAATTTATAAAGCGGATGAAAAATCTTTAGACGTGATTGAAGAACTTTTAGCGAAACTATTAGATAAAGATGATCAGCTAAAGAAACTTGACTCAGATATATTGAATTTGTGTAAATCGCATGATCTGACTAACGAAGTGGAACGTCAGCAAGAATACAGAGATCAAATGATAACGTGGAAAATGCGAGCTGAAAAAATTTTACGAAAAAATGAAAGCGAAATTGCTAATGATAAAATTATTAACAGCAATTCTCAACAATGCTCAATCAAACTTCCGAGATTACAAATACCTCAATTTGATGGAGATATGCTAAAATTTAATGACTTTTATTCTCAATTCGAAACTGCCATACATAAAAATTTAAGTCTTAGCGATGTTGAAAAATTTAACTATTTAAAATCGTATTTAATCAACGATGCTGAAATTGCTGTGCGGGGCTTGGCTTTAAAAGCAGAAAATTATTATGTCGCCATAAATATTCTAAAGGAGAGATTCGGTAGAACTGAAATGATTATTGATGCGCATATGTCACAACTTTTAAATTTAAATCCGGTACGTAAAGCAAATGATGTTAAGTCGCTACGCAAATTATATTCTGTATGCGAAACGCACATGCGTGGGTTAGAAAATAATGGTGTTGATCCAAACAGTTATAGTTCTTTACTACATCCCATATTGTTAAAATCTATCCCTAGAGAATTATCCTTAGAATTTTCCCGTAAAATGTATTCTAAAAGAGAAAGTACTATTTCGGATTTATTAGAATTCTTAAAAATCGAAATTCAATGTCGAGAACGAAACGAACATTTAATCAAAGAATTTGACACAGATGCACGCACAGAATCTAGAGTTACCACTTATGAAAGGCCTAACCATAAATACGGAAAATTCAATAAGAATAAATTTGAGTCATGTAACCGAAAAAACCAAAGAAGCGAGAATACTCCGCATGCATCCGCCTTTGTAATCGACGTGAAAAAATGTTTATTTTGTAAAAATCCTAAACCCGATCATGATTCTCCATCTTGCCCTTTGCCGGTTGTGGAAAGAAAGGCGCATTTAAGAAGAAACGGGTTATGTTTCCTGTGCCTCACGAAAGCAGGACATATTTACAGAAACTGCCCTTCGAAACGGACATGTGGTAAATGTCAACGTAGACATTCTGAGCTGATTTGCGACGCGACAACACCCCCTGAGCCCGAGAGGGGTGAAAGACCGGATGTAGAGAGGGACGAAATTGTCACTTGTTCGAACATAAATATCAGTGAGGGTGAAATACTTTTAGAAACCTGTTCGGCCTTAATGAAGTGGGGAGAAAGAAGAAAAATGGTAAATATTCTGTTAGATAACGCTTCTCAGCGATGCTTTTTGAAAAAGGAAATAGCTGACGCGATGAAATTACCCATAATGAGAAGAGAAAAACTGTTAGTTTATACATTTGGTTCGAGAGACCCGATAGAAAAAACGTACGAAGTAGTGAAGTTTACACTTTGCAATTCTCGTGACCCTGAAAAAAGAATTGAAATTGAAGCATTGCTTTGCGATGTCATTTCTAGTTCTCCTTTTAAAGTATCGTCGAATAAACTAGAAAAGATGCTTAGTAAGAAAAATATAAAGCTTTCAAATGCTTGCGAGTCTTTCGGAAATGAATTTTCTCTTTTAATTGGAGCGCAATATTTTTGGGAAATACATTCAGGCAAAAGGGAAAATTTAACTAAAACTTTATTTGTAATTGATACAATTTTTGGTAAAGTTGTCCAAGGTCGAATCTCACCAGTTGATTTAAACTACGACAAGAACGTTTCTGTTTTAAAAACAGAATGTTGCTCAGCGTTAAATGAGAATTTAAAATTATTTTGGGAATTAGATGCAATGGGAATAATAGATAGGGAAAATATCTCCGATTGCGATAAGGATTTAATTACGTGCTTTGAAAACAACTTAAAATTCAAAAATGGGAGATATGAAACTAAGCTCTTTTGGGATAAAAGTCCTGACAAATTACCTAATAACTTGAAGATAGCTAAACGCAGATTTGAAAATTTATGTGTGAGAATGAAGGGAAATAACTGGCTTTTGAATGAATATAAGAATATTATTGCAGATCAATTAAATCTGAATATTGTTGAGGAATGCTGTTCGAAAATTCAAAATAACACATTTTATATGCCGCATTCTGCAGTTGTAAGGACCGACAAGGAAACGACGAAAGTTAGAATGGTTTTTGACGCTTCTTCGAAAGATAAAGGTTGTAAATCTTTAAATGATAGTCTCACTCCTGGTCCGTCATTGAATCCTAGAATCCTTGATGTGTTATTGAGATTTCGCGAATTCAAGCATGCATTTTGTAGTGATATACAAGGAGCATTTTTAACAATTGGAATAGCTAAGGAGGATAGAGATTATTTGAGATTTTTCTGGTTTCCAGATGACCAGGATTCGAAGTCTCATAAAACTCTCAGAATGACACGAGTACCATTCGGTGTAACTTCTAGTCCATTTGTGCTTGCTGCAACCATTAAATATCATATTCGAAAATATGAACAAGAACAATGCAAAGCTTATGAAATGCTTAATTCATCACTTTACGTAGATGATTTGTTTTACGGAGCTAATACAATAAATGAAGCTTTAGATCTCTCCATTACTGCCATAGAAATTCTTAAAGACGCGAACATGAATTTAAGAAAATTTAAAACTAATTCCGAAGAATTGAGAAAATTGTGGTGCGAAAGAGGTATGGAGGATATTGAAGAGTCCAGCATGCGTTCTTTAAAGGTTTTAGGAATCATATGGAACATTAACGACGACACGTTTAAATTAGACGTGCAACCTATTCTCAAGATCATCGACAATTTGAGGAGCACTAAGCGCAGCGTTCTTCAGACGGCTGCAAAGATCTATGACCCAGTTGGATTTGTTTCTCCATTTATTGTAATCATTAAGTGCCTATTGCAAGAAATATGGGAATGTGGTTTAAGATGGGATGATGAACTGCCAACTGAATTAAAGAAAAAATGGGAAAACTGGTGCTCGCAAATTTATTCTTTGAAGGATTTGACATTCGAAAGGAAATATTTCTCCTCTCCTTTGAGTCAAGCGAAGGAATTAGAACTACACATTTTTTCAGATGCTAGCCCTAGAGCATTTGGAGCAGTGAGCTATTTTCGCCTTGAAACAACCGATGGATGTGTATCTACAAGTTTTATTGCAGCCAAATCGCGCGTAGCACCACTTAAAAAATTAACCCTCCCTAGATTGGAATTAATGGGAGCTGTGATTGCTGCTAGAATCCTGAGATATTTAAAAGAAAATTTTAAATTTCCCATATCTAGGGTATTTTTGTGGAGTGATTCATTAATTTCTCTCCATTGGATCAAAGTTTCTAAATGGAAACCCTTTGTTTCCAATCGTGTGATAGAAATCCAGTCCAACACTGATCCTGCGGATTGGCATCACTGCAGTGGGAAAGAAAATCCTGCCGATTTCATCTCTCGAGGAGCGAGTGCAGAGAAGTTTATGAAAAGTGAGATTTGGACTCACGGTCCAAAGTGGCTTCGTCAGGGAAAAGAAAATTGGCCGAGAGGTTCTGATTTCAACAATTTCTCTATTGAATCATGCGAGAAAAAAATGAACCAAAACGAAATATTGACATTTGTGTGTGAAGCTCATACGAAAACTGTGCCTTTACTTGATATCAACAAATACAGCTGTTTGAATAAGTTACTTAGAGTTACAAGTTGGATACTTCGCTTCATACACAATGTTAGAAATAATATTAGAAGATATGACGAAATAAGTGCCGAAGAACTTGATGGTGCCGAAAAATACTGGATAAAATCAGTACAAGAAGAAGTTTTTGTCGAAGAAATTGCTTATTTAAAGCAAGGAAAATCAGTGATGAAAAATTCCAAGATTTTGGAATTGAATCCTTTTCTTGATTCTGATGGGATAATTCACGCTGGTGGGAGACTCCAGAAATCGAAACTTACTTACCTACAAAAACATCCCATTGTTATGCCTGCAAAGCATCGTTTCGTGAGTTTGTTAGTTTTAAACTCGCATAAAAAGATGTTCCACGGAGGGATTTCTGAAACTCTGACTGAAATCCGCGATAAATACTGGGTAGTTAGAGGAAGACAAACGACAAAGAATCTTTTAAAAAGATGTGTGTTGTGTAAAAGATTCAACTCTTCTCCTGGTCTCCAAGTTACTGCACCTTTGCCAGCTGCGCGAATGGAACAGTCACCTCCCTTTTCTATAGTGGGAGTTGATTTTGGTGGACCCCTCTACGCTAAGAACTGTGACAACAAACTCTACATCGTTTTGTTTACGTGCGGTGTAACCCGATCTGTCCACTTAGAACTTGTTGACAATTTGACAACTGAAACTTTTCTCTTAGCACTTAGACGGTTTATCGCTCGTCGTGGACTGTGTTCTGAGATTTGGTCGGATAATGCTCAAACTTTCAAAAGAACTGAACTAGAGCTAAAACATTTGTGGAGCGTTATCAGTCATCCAGAGGTGAAAGACTTTTATGCCTCCCACAAAATCCAGTGGCGCTTTATCGTTCAGAAAGCTGCATGGTGGGGTGGCTTCTACGAAAGACTCATTAGATCGGTGAAACTGGCTCTTCGAAAAACTTTAGGTCGAACCACTTTGTCTCGAGAAGAATTAGAGACTTTAATTATTGAAATTGAAGGTGTTCTTAATTCTCGTCCTTTAACTTATGTGTTTTCAGATATTCAAGAACCTGCGCCTCTTACTCCAGCTCATTTGCTGTTAGGAAGAAGAGTCAATAGTTTACCTCCTGCCAGACTTACTATTGATACTAATTTAAGTAATAGGAAAATTTTAATTAAAAGGTTTAATTATCGTGAAAGGTTAATTAATCACTTTTGGAAAAAATGGCTTAAAGAATATCTTTTAATGTTAAGATCTACTCAATATGTGAAGCCAACAGGCAAAATTAGAGAATTTAAAGTTGATGATATTGTACTAATTAATGATGATAAACTTCCCAGGCATTTTTGGAAATTAGGAAAAGTAGTAGCTGTATTTCCTGGCAGAGATGGTAAAATTAGATCTTGTCAAATTAAAACGAATACATCGGTTGTTAAAAGGCCTGTTCAATTGTTATACAACCTTGAAATTGATGAACGAATAGTTTGAGTAGTATCATTAATGTCATTATGTTTTTTAGGAACCTTTATTGAGATTTGGAATTTAAATGCAATGTGAAGACATTATCCTAAGCTTGTATTTAACTGTATTATGATGAGTTGGTGAGTATGTAAACTATTGTTGTGAAATATTGAATTTGTGCCATTGATATTATGTAAAGGTTGAATTCATGCTTGATGTGTTAAATGTAAAATGTTAAAAATATTTAAATATTATTTAAAGTGAAATTTCCATAACATTGCAACAGAAATATTGACTAATGATGTGAATTTATAGAAATTGGACTTTGTGTTAAAATTAGATATGTAAGGTCATAAGAAATGTTGCAATGTGGAAGATTTTTGAATGTTTAATTTGAATGAACCCCTTGGTCATTCGGGGGGGGGAGTGTGTTGAAACTTTATTTCCACCCCTCGAGGTTCAAGGTTTTCCGCCCGAGGGCGCTGTATCCCCCTCTGGGTTTTGGTTGTTTTTGTTAGTCTGTTTCTTTACGTGGTGATGTCTGTTGTGTGTGTTCGTCCCTCCTGTTAAATGTTTGCTGTGTTAAAATAAAATGCGAAAAATCCACTAGTTGCGTCCTGATCCTTTCTGACAGGTAAGAGCTTTGATTATCCATTTTTCTGATTGAATGAAATGATAAATACGAATTGGAAGTCTAATCACCTCTCTGCGCGTGGTCAAAGGTCCCACCGCCAGCCACAACTATTTGTGGGAGGTCTGTTCCAAGAAAGAGCATAAGTGGGTAAGGGACTTTCCCTATGCATGACTGAAATCTGCTTCGAGAGCGTCCATTGGAGAGATAGTATCGATTGTTACTTTCTATCATGATCCAAGACCATGAAATCGAAATATCAACCAATAAGAACGTGCCAGTGATTTGAATCACACCCATTTTTGAAAAGTATTGTTCACTGACATTTGTGATTTTTTGATATTCGTTACGTAATAACCGTTTCTAAAATATTCGTCATCCCTATCTATTAGTAGGAAGGACGGCAACGGCAACGTCGTGATGTTTCAGAGTTCCGCGATGTGACAAAGTGGTCACGTCACGAGCACCTCCACATCATAATTTGGAATAATACTTTAATTTGTTAGTTTAGGGAAAAGTTGAAATTAATTGAAACTAGTTCAGACGAGCCCAATAAAGCTCTAACGTCATGAAATTTGGTATTTAGCATTTTTTTGGAAAATAATTAAGTTAATTAAAATAATAGATTTATATTATTTATGGGGCTATTGAGAACTTTAATGGAGTTACGTTGCACGTGTCTTTTAATTATGGGTCTGGGCTATTTTACTTATTTTGAGAAAAATAGATAATTCCAGGAAATATCGCGTGTAGCACATCGTAGCTATCCAGGGCCTAAACAGGTATAATTTTGAAAATTTAAAACGCCAGATTGGTAACAGAGTTAGTTGGTTCTCAGCTTTTTTACGGCTGGGAAGTTGACATAAGAATTTTCAATTGCAGCTCTAGGCCTCTTTCGAGAGCTAGGCATTGCAGGGTCATAGACTGGTAGTGTTAGTAACTCGTTACGAATCTGGGGTATTTTTTCGAAGAACTTTTTTGACGTTCTTTTGATAAAATCCGAAACAGGTTCAATTTGGAGGTCGTCATGAATAATTTTATTTCTGACGTACCAGGGAGCATTAACTATTCGTCTCAGTCGTCCATTTTGCAACTTCTTAATATTTTTTGCTGAAGTGGCCCCCCAGATTTGGGAACCATACATTACAATTGGTCTTATTATGGCTTTGTAGAGCAGGAGCTTGAGCCTAATCGATAGCTTGCTCCGAGGAGAGAAAAAGCTGTAGAGTTTTTTACTCATGATAATTGCTTTTGTTTGGGCTGCTTTAATATGACTATTAAAGCTTAATTTTGCATCTAGTAACAACCCTAAGTATCTGTACTCCTTTACAAAGGGGACGGGCTGGCCGAATATTTGGATAGGTACTAGATCGGGCATTTTCGACTTTTTAGTAAAGAGGAGGCAAGCGCATTAAGTTGGGTTGACTTTTATCTTCCAGCCCTCGAGCCAGCACTGTAAAACGGTAAGGTACTGTTGAATGTTGTGAATGACTGTCTGTGGATTCCTATGCTGTGTGAGAATGGCGGTATCATCTACGAAAATCACTAAATGACAATTACTAGCTCTCGGTAGATCATTAACATAAATGTTAAAAAAAATTGGGGAGAGTAAACTTCCTTGTGCACAGCCGCTCAGGATTGGTCTGGGGGAAGAAATTATATTGTTTACTCGTACCCTAAAATTACGTGAGGTTAGGTACGAGGTAAATTTTTAGGTAAAATTTTGACAAATTGCGCCGAAAAATCAAGTCGCATGAGCTTGAATAACAAGCCATCGTGCCAAATTTTGTCAAAGGCTTTGGCTACGCCCAGAAAAAGTGCACCTGTGGTTTGGGACTTTTGAAAGCCACCATGAATCAATTCTGTAACACGAACTAGTTGGTGATTCGTCGACAAATTTTTTCGAAAGCCAAATTGTTCAGAAATTAAAATATTTTTGTCGCTGGGAAATTGATTCAGGCGTTTCAAGAGCACAGATTCGTACACTTTACTCAAGCTACTGAGTAGCGAGATGGGACGGAAATTTTGAGGTTTAGACAAATCAGATCGAGGTTTTAGAATAGGGACAACCACTACTGTTTTCCAACTATCGGGGAAAAAACAAAATTCCATCATTCCATTTATTAAATAAGTTAAGTATAAAATAAATTTAGGGATCAAATTCTTAAGCATGCGATTTGTAATTAGATCCAATCCTGGCGATTTGTTGGCTTCAGGTTCTTAATAAAAATCAATATTTCCGTCGGCGCAACCGGCTCAAGTTTGTTTACATGTGGCGCTGTCAGATAACTCCCCAGCTGATCACTGACGTAAGAATTTAAAGGGAAGTTCTTTGTCCACAGGTCAGCGTGTGGCTCGAATTGGTTCTGTAGGCTATCTGCCAAGACTTCCGCCTTTTCGATGGGAGCGAGGGCAAGTTCCCCCGTTTCTCCCCGCAAGGGGGGATGGGAGTGAATGGTTTACGGAGATAAGAAGAACGCCGCCACATTCCCTGCGTATCTTCATTGAGCTCTTGGAGTCTATTAGCTTGTCGTTGCTCGAAGTAACCTACTTTTAACCCTTTTATCTCGAGTTGGAGCTGACGTTGATTGCGTCCAGCCTGTGGCTCTCTAGATCGCTGCCAAGCCATCAGAACAATTTCTGAATCTGAGTGGGTGAAACACAAAAAATATGCAAGTCGACTTCGCTTTCAAGTTAAAAAAAGCTAAAAGAGAATATTGGGAAAAAAATTGCACAATATCTCGTAATCCAAAAATGTTCTTTAAAATTATAAATAAACTTTCCAATCACACAAATCTAAATTTTAAGCATAGCAACATTATTATAGAAAACGGTCGATATATATGCGATCCTGCATACCAGAGCAAATTATTTGCAAATACTTTTTCTAATCGAAATACAAATAGTGAGCCTATTCCCTTGGATTTTTCTGGAACAAATTCCTTTCTCGAATTTGAAATTTGGGAACTTAAGAGAGCAATCTACAAAACTAAAAATTCTAATTCTGGAGCTGACAACATTCAAACCATCTGGTTCAAAAATCTGAACAACGACCAGCTTTAAATTATTTTGAAATTGTATCAACATCCATTTGATTCAGCTGACATCCCCAAACAATGGAAACATGCTTTAATTATTCCGATTCCGAAACCTAACAAAGACAAAACCAAAATTTCTTCCTATCGGCCCATCGATCTAACGTCTGTTTTTTGCAGTCTTCGAACGTATACTCACTCAACGCATTACTTACTACTTAATTTGTAACAAAAAAACTGCACAATAGTTTACATAGTTTCAAACCCTTCAGAGATAATCAAACTGCAGTTTACAATATTCAGACAAAAATCACAGACGTTTGCGAAAAAAAAAAAAAAAAACTTCTTTGCTGGGAATTTTGATATAAAAAATGTATATGATTCTGTTCATATCGACAGCCTTATTTTTAAATGCTTACAACTTGGTATAACAGGCAACATGGCAAAGTGGTTGTTGAACTTCCTGCAAGACAGAACATTCCAGATTCGTTGGAGACATTCCATTTCTAGAAACAGAACTCTGAACAAAGTTCTACCTCAAGGCAGAGTTCTTTCACCAATTCTTTTTGTCATCTTTATGCATGATTTTCATGAAACCATAGAAGAAGGGGTCGAATTTACTCTCTTTGCGGATGATATCTTTGTCTTCTGCAGCCATCATTCCTGGGAAATGTATCAAAAATATACAAAATACTATGGAAAACATATACAAGTGGTGCAATTATTAGAAACTAGAAATTATTCCAGAAAAAAAATTCAATAACTGAATTTCCAAGAAAAAAATTACAAGTTATCCACGCATCTCTTATGCGGGACACCCTTTAAAATGGAATGAAACGATTAAATTTCTTCGCATTCATTTTTTAAAAAAAGAATCAAAACGCAGTTATCTTTAAAAATCTCAGAAATCATGCACTTAAAAAGATAAATGGTCTCAAAATATTCGCATCAAAAAACTATGGCGCCAGAACTAAAGATATAATCAATATCACAAATAATAGTATTTTCAGCATTTTTTTCTACGGTTGCACCATAATAAACAGGTTTTCCGAAACACAGTTTAAAGCATGCAACTCGATTCCAATTATAGCTCTGAGAATTGCATTAGGCCTTCCAAAATGAACCCCGAATGTTGTACTTTTGAAAATTGCTTCTCCAGAAATTCTTTCAGAAAAAATCTAGCGACTAGCTTCCCAGTTTTTTATCAAGAAAATAGCTAATGGTGTACACTCTCCACTTCTAACAGAACACTCCCAAAATAATCGGGAAATTAAATTAACTACCAAAGACAAAAAATGTACTTCCCTTATTCTCTAGAACTTTAATTCCTCTACCAACCAATTTATCATCTTGCCGGAAAACCCTATAACTAGCTCAAATAACTTTGAAATTTTTCTCGCGGATTTTAAATTCCAAAATAAAAATCTATCTTTGATAGAAATTAATAGTTACTTTAATGAATGTATTCGGAATTGCTTTCCTGATCATTTTATTATTGCTACTGATGCATCCAAAACTCTCTAGCACACTTCAATTGTTGGTTTTTCTTCTAAACAAAAATTCATGTTTCGAGTCCATCCTGTAAATTCCATTTTTAGTGCTGAAAGTTTAGCCATTGCCGAAGCATTAGAGGTTCTTGTTATTCCTGGAAAAGATTGTTTGATTCTTACAGATAGCTTCTCTGCTCTCACATCGTTGAGGAACATTTCGCTTCAGTCGCCAAAAATTATCCAACGTATATCATCCAAAGTTTAAGCCTTAACCAAATTAAATCAAAAAATTTCCTTCCTATGGGTACCTGGCCATTCGAATATAACCTGGAATGAGCTTGCAGATCGTTTAGCCAAAGAAGTTACAAAAAATACACCATGGATTCAATGGATCTCTACTGAAGACATTATTTCAAGCCTCAAGAAAGAGACACATCAGATCACAATCAATAATTATAGAAACAGTAAATATTACATTTCTTTAGGTGACATTCTAAGCATTAAAGCACTGTCTC
The DNA here is from genome assembly GCA_026289955.1 of Argiope argentata. Taxonomy (NCBI): domain Eukaryota; kingdom Metazoa; phylum Arthropoda; class Arachnida; order Araneae; family Araneidae; genus Argiope; species Argiope argentata. The sequence continues at coordinate 2,945,363 of JAOUZG010029365.1, forward strand.
CCTGGTCCAAATATCGGAGGGAAGATGTTGTCTTGGCTAGATTAATCAGCAAAACAATTATAACACCAGGAGTGTTAAATCGTTTTAACCTTCATAATGATCCTCTTTGTCATGAATGTAATAGCATAAATGTAATAGCAATTTGTCTCTATATGTCTATTATAGAGACAAATTGTGGACATTTCTCCAATTAGGTAAACAAGATTTTTCCTTCAAAAATGTTCTGAGTAAAATAACTGCAAACAAGACCAACCTTCAAGTTTCTCTTCAAGCGTTGAAGCATTCCAACATCTACTAATTTTTTTACCACATTAAATTGCTCTGACTGTTTGTACCTCTTCTTTTCATTAGAACTTCTGGAAATGTTCTAAATCTCATCAGTACACTCAATCACGACCTTCGTAATTTGCATGCACAAAATAGAATCACATCTACACTTTGAAATAGTTATATAAGCCATTCCATTTCCTTATTTATTTTAAATTGACTTGTTTTATAAATAGTTGGACATAAATTTATTTATTTTAGTAATTCTTTCAAAGTGGTGAATGAGTTAAAAAAACAAATATAACACTCACGATCTTGAATTTCAGTTGGCAGCTTTCACTAGTTATTATAGCCAACCGTAAATAGTTCATAATTTCCTTTGGAAAATAATGTAAAAAACCAAATACAGTTTCTTGCCTTTTTGAATAAATTAACCAGTTGTAAAGCTGCAATTCACCATTTGGCACTTTTTTTTAAGTATTGTTTATTAGAAAAAGATCTACTTTCAGTATTCTTAACAAAAACTTTTTTGTTGTTCTGGTCCAATTTTAAAAGAAAGAACTTTAAAATTATCATTTATAATGCTTGACCATCAACCTGGATTACTTATATTCACTTGATCATATTATTTCCTGATTTGATTATATTTGTTTAAACAAATGATTCTTCAAAGAATTTTATAGTTTCTAAATTTTTATTTCAAAATTATGTTGTATGTGCAGAATGTTCTTCCCCAATTGAAGTTTGAATTTAATTTTTGAAGTTGAAGCAATTTCATTGCCAAAATTACTTCATAGACAAGAAAACAGATCTAGCTTTTCTTCTTTTTTCATTTTTACTAATTTTCTTTTTTTGACACCCTTAATGCCATGGTCATGAATAGCTCTTACAATATTAAAACATTTAATTGCATAAATTATCAAAATATTATATGTTGTTTAATCTAATAGGTGAGGTAAATGACCATATATGTACTTTTTTAGTACTTTGTAATATATCTGCAAACTTCATATATTTTTAAAACCCATATATTTTTCCAGTTAAATTTTTTCTTCTCTTTTTTCTGTCCTGTAATTGCTGCTCAGAACATTACTTTAGTTTTTGATCATATTGGAGCCCTCTCAATCACAAAGTCCTGATCCATAGCATCCATTGTAACTTCAGATGGCCAACCCTACGTTCAATTATGTAATGATATCCTACACATTATTACATGAAAATAATCCCAATTTACTTTTAAATAATTAATATATGCAATAGAAAATTTTAGCTTTAAATGCCTTTTAATGAAATTGTATATTAATTCATAAAATAGCACTAATGTGCTACACATGTTACATCGTTCATTAATGTTGATGCAGTTTCACATTATTTTCTATATATTGAAAGCTCAACCTCTTATTTACTATAGATTTTAATATTATATGATTTTTTTGTTACTGTTATTCTTAGTTTTCCTAATTCATGAAATTGTTTTTTGCAATTCTAATGAAGAGTGGGGTAGGAATGGTGGTATTAAAACCTGTAATTCATTCAAAATGAAATATATCAATAATGGTGGGGAAATCATAACAGCAAATGTTCAGATTCATTGTAATAGATACCATTAAATACATAATAATCTTTAGAGTTAAATAAAAATTTATTTATTGATTGATTGATCTTTAAAATCAAATTATTAAAATATTGAACATGCCCTATTGCTAATTATAACTTTGAACGATGTATCTCTTTTCTGTTAATGCGTTTCATGACTTTTTGCATGTAACCTTTGTACATAAAATTACACTGCAACGTTTTGGCCGGGGCTACTGGTGAGTTGGGCCGAAGACAAGCCAGGTCTTGGAGAAATAAAAATCTATTTATTTTCAGCTATAATACATATATATTTTTCGCACAACTACACCTTCTTGATTAAATAGGTTACAGGATTCCACTAGGGAAAAGTGCTGTGCCTCAAATAGTCAGGTAGTCTCTCTCGTAGATGAAGACGGAGGGTGGAGTTCTTGAAACTCCCGCAAGATCTGGCCCGAGGTTCGGGATTCTCTGCTTGTTGATTAACCTGCTGGGTTTTGTAGAACGTAAAATGATGAACTGGCTGGAAGAGCAACTCAGGAGGCAGCTGTTCAACTGGTTGGAGGTATTCCCAAAGCTCGGATGAGCTTTCACACTTCAGACGAGACGCTGAAAGGTTCCGATGAACTCCACGTGGGCTCGGCTACAGGGTGAGGCGGCCTACGTACATTCCAAAATTCTCTCCTGAGAATTTTCCACAGAATTCCAAGTTGAATTCTCGCTCCAAATCACCAGCTGATGCTACTCGTCAGTCTCCTTGTCAGTCTCCTCCCAGATCGCTTTTTCACACCGTTTTTTTCTCGATCTCAGAAACCGGCCCTTGGTGGCAAATGACCAATCAGCATCATTCCCGAAGTTTTTGATCACCTGGCCCAAGTTATCTCTCCAATCCCAAGAGAGGGGTAAATGGCGTCTAACCAGGAGACATCTTGGTCCCGTCTAGTCTGCAGTTTTCCCCTTTCACAAATTCCTGGTTATCTATCGTTGTTTCCCGTGAGAAAGCAATTTGCTATCTTCTCACCTGTTATCTATATGAAACCGCCGCATCCGTTATCGATGGTTGTTCCCGTGGGAAGCAATTTGATTCTACTTGTTATCTATGCGGAAACGTCACAACACCTAGATAGCAATAATTAGGTATATATATATATATATATATATATATATATATAACACAAACACACTGAAGTGACAAAAGTCATGGGATGTCTGTTAATATCGTGTCGGTCCTCCTTTTGTCCGGCGAAGTGCAACAACTCGATGTGTCATGGAGTCCACTAGTCGTTGGAAGTCCTCTGCAGGAATATTGAGCCATGCTGTCTGTATAGACGTCCATAATTGTGAAAGTGTGGATGGTGCAGGAGTTTGGGCACGAATGGACCTTTCGATGATGTCCCATAAATGCTCGATGGGATTCATATCGGGCAAACTAGGATGACCAGATCATGCGCTGGAATTGCCCGGAATGTTCTTCAAACCAATCGCGAACAGTTCTGGCTGGGTGACACGAAGCATTGTCATCCATAAAAATCCCATCGTTGTGTGGGTACGTGAAGTCCATGAATGGCTGCAAGTGATCTGCAAACAGCTGAACATAACCATTTCCAGTCAATGATCGGTTCAGTTGCACCAGAGGACCGAGTCCATGCCATGTAAAAACAACCCACACCATTATGCAGCCGCCACCAGCTTGAACAGTGCCTGGCTGACAGTTTGGGTCCATGGCTTCGTGGGGACTGCGCCACACTCGAACTCTACCATCAGCTCGTAACAACTGAAATCTTGACTCATCTGACCACGCCACGGTTTTCCACTGGTCTAGGGACCAGTCGATATGCTCATGAGCCCAGGAGAGTCGCTGCAGGCGATGTCGTGCTGTCAGTAAAGGCACTCGAGTCGGCCTTCTGCTGTCATAGCCCAAGGAAGACAAATTTCGCCTCACAGTCCTATCGGACACGTCCCTCGTACGTCCCACATTGATTCCTGCAGTTATTTGACGAAGTGTTGCGTGTCTATTAACATTGACCATTCTACACAGACGTCGGTGGTCTCGGTCGTTAAGCTAATTCAAGCGCAGTGGGCGACCACCTGCATGGTGGACGCCCACTGCGCTGTCCATGATGGGATGTGATTCCTGAAATTTCATACTCTCGGCACACTCTTGATACTGTGGATCTGGGAATATTGAATTCACTAACGATATCCGCAATGGAATGACCCATGCGTCTAGCTCCAACATTCCACGTTCAAAGTCTGTTAATTCTCGTCGTGCCGCCATAAATCACGAAAAACCTGTTCACATGAATAACTTGAACACAAATGAAAGCTCTGGAAAACTAACTGCGCATTTATACTTTTTCGCTGCGATACTACT
>JAOUZG010029367.1:0-12563 GCA_026289955.1 Argiope argentata
GTCGAGTTTGGTACCAGTATCGTCAGTGGGTAGAAGTTACCTGATTCGCGGTAGTGATCGCAGTTTCGAATCCTGCTCCTGGTGCTTTTTTTTCCTCGCTCATTTAGAGTTTGTAAAATTTATTTTCAATTTTCATGTTAAATTTACTTAATGTTAGAAATAATCGGAAATTACCTGCCAAAAGATGCAATGATTATCTAAGAGTATGTTATTAAAAATATTTTTTGTTCCCCGATTTTTTACATGTTATTTCCCTATTGAGGACTTTCAGAAAGAAAACAAACTTTCATAAATATTCATAAAAATTTACTCTCCACTTTTCATATTAATTAAACATTTAATTTAAATAAAGTTTTTTGTTTCATTTAATCGAGTACTTCCCTGGGTAAAAAAAAAAACTTTAAAATAAGGACTTTTTGTTTTCAAAAAAAAAAAAAAAAATTAACTGCAATGTCAAGACCATGAATTATAATATTCTTCAAACTACTCATGGGATATTGCGCATCTAATTTTGAAGCTTTTATTTTCAATAAATCTAATGAGTACCTGTAATATAAAAAATTGTAATTTTTATTTTATTTTGATAGAGACATTATTCCAATTGTGGTTTTAAATCTTCCGATATGGATTTACATTAAATAATTTTTCAAAACGAATCACAATATCTGTTGATATTTTTTGATTTTTTTTCCTGTAAGAACTTGTAATTAAAATGTTTCTTCAATATTGGATTGTTTCGCAATATAGTGAATTTTTACAAACAATGAAAAATATGGCATCGTGATTTTATGCGTGGTATAAATACAGTGAAGATCTGCATACCAAAATTTATGATATCATAAAACGATTCGGCATTCATTTCTATTTTATTTTGCCGGTAAAACAGAGAGGTACCAATAACTCAAATCAATCATTGTTTTTTTTTAAATCTTTGTTCAAAGAATTAAAAGTTTGGAATTATGAATATATCATATTTTTCCTTATAAAATCTGCAGATCAATGTTTATTGTTTCCCCTGCAAAGCCTTATATTCAAATTTTAAACTACCCAACCATTAAAATTCAGTTTTTTTTCTCACTAGATTGTGACAATCATCCATTTGGCTTGCTGAACAAGTTATTAAGCTTTTTGAGTTTAATGAAAAAAAAAATATTTTTCTTACATCATTAACTAATACTTTTTTTTGTATTTTCTCTAAATTAAAAATTTTTTATATTCACGTCGAAACCCAGTAAAATATCAGTCAAATAACCTTCAAGAATTTCTGATTTTTAATCACGTATTACTATATATAATATTTGCGGCTAATTCTTTCGCGTAACATTTCAGTGTGAGATGCAAATCATAGATTTACAGTGTATGATTTCTCTTAAATTATATGGAAAACAGTAAAAGGTTGCGTTATGAATAATGTGGATTAATAATAATTCGTAAACAACAATGCTTGGAAATAGTAGTACTATATTTAATGTAGAAAAAAAAATTTGCATTTCGAAATTGGATAGATCTCAGGGCATATTATTTAAATTACCACATGTCTGCAAATTTGATTGTGTCTAAAAGTCACAGGGATTTTTTATTAAATTGCAAAAATTGCGTGTTTATATTATTCCAGTCATTTTCGATTTCATATATAGTTAGTTAATTTTATACAAAGAATACTGATTTTCAGATTTCTGCGTCTTCTCAGTTTGGTCAGTTCTGCCGAAAGTAAATCCGTTTATAATGAGTGAAAATATTTGACATTCTAAATAACATAAAAAATTATAACTAAAATGTAACCTTAAAAAATATAATTTAGAACTATCACGCTAGCCAGGACGCTTCCGAAAAATGAATAAACAAAAATTATTCATTCAAATTGCCTATTGCCTTTGATACCAGTTTCCCTATCGGGTGGATGCTACCTGATTCACGGATGTGAGCGCAGGTTCGAATCCTGCTCCTGGCGGAATTTTTCTTCTTCTCCGGTTATAAAAATTATAAGAGATTAAACGGCATCAGTGATACATATTATAGGAGGAATCTTGCACTCGTAGTTTTATTCAGCAGGTAAGTTGTTACAGAATTGATTTTTTATAAATACCCAGAAATAAATAAAATAATTCTCTAGCTCTCCTATTTAACAATTTCTAATATTTATTTTAATGTCATTCATTACTTTATAGTAATATTTGAAACATGAAGTTGTATTCGCAAAATACAAATAAATGCTGTCAACAAGCAAATGACAATAATGATGTCGAGATTGCCCATCAAAGAATTTTCGCTTTATAATTCAATTTTGATACATATACTTTCAATAAAGCTACTTTTATTACCTTCTACAATGCGGCACAAATGAATTAGTTTTTCGTTTTGTTAAACCTTTATTGCAGACCTTTTGTTAAACCTTTATTTCAATTTGCCTTTTATTCAATTCATTCAAACCTTTTATTCAATTTCAAATTTGTTAAACATTTATTTCAATTTGCACATGAAAACATAAATCTGATATCCAACACAGCAATACTATTTCTAGTAATTACTGTAAAATCTCAAATTTCACATCACAAGAGCTTTGCCTTCGTTAATCATAAACAATTGATTTTAGAAGAAAATATCCGGTCTTCCTCTCGACTGAAATTATTTTGATACTTTTTCGAGGTTTGGATAAAAATTTCCGGAAACTTAACATGAAATGAGCGGATCTCGTCATCTAATTGCGTTTCGTGATTTTAAGACCCCTCCACAAATAATCTTGATATGGCTTTAAAAACCTTAACGTACCGTTTAGAAAAATGAAGTAAATAAAACCCTTCTGTTGAAGTATTGGTGTAGTTGCACTGTTCCGCATTCATTCGTTAATCGGAAGAATTTTCGATCAGGAAAATGAATGATAGATTGAACGTGATGCAGCACAAAAAACGATTCCATAACAAAATTGTTTTAAACACTCTTCAATTCCGAAATTTATTTCTGTATCAAAATGTCTAACTACTGCAATAAATGCTGGTTTCAGAGATGTCACTTATCCTCTCTGTGGCTATTATTAGTCAATTTAATATGGTACCTGCTATTGCTATAGGTGTTGCTGCCTATTTAGCTGGAGTAATCGTATTTTTGAATCCTTTTCTAATTTCTTTTCTTTTAACTAGAATTCGAAATAAAAATTACAAAAAAGTTCATATCAGTTCTATTAAAATCCTATTTTAATGTAGTACGAGACCGCGTAAATTTGAATCGTTGTTACATTATGAATACGACATATGACCTGACGACATAATGACATTGATGACGATTGTGTCTGATGCTTAAATTTAAAGATGATTTTGTTTTTAACCACTTGACATACGGATTTATTTAACTTCCTAATAAGATGACACCTAAAATATTAAACATTTATTGTTATTTTAATTCCTATAATAAGGTAACGAATTTTAAGCAAATGAAAAGTTTCTAAATGATTCTGTCATTTTAAATTACTGAATACTTTCACTTAATTGCTGGTTTAAAATTAAAAATTCAATAATTCGATGCGCGTGTCAGAGATGTCATTGTATGTGAAGTGGTTAAAATATATCTTGGTTTTTATTTCAGCACTTTAATTTGAAATCAAATTAATTCTTTTAAAAAAAGCAAATCTTATACTATAATACGAGGAATGGTTGTCAAGTCGAAATCGCCCCAGAATTAATAAACTCCGGTAAACTTGGGGGGTCTGGGTTTTTTGGCCACGAGGAATCGATTGGTGCCGGTTTTGAAGTGCTGTGGTTGAGCAGTTCGGAGTTACAGATAGGATATTTTCAAACTTTATTAGTTCGCCATAATGGCTACTTAAATTTTCAAATGGTAACGTGCTGCCATCTATACTTCGCAATCGATGATTAATGTTTATTATGTTTATGCTGTTATAGGTTTATAATATGTTTCTTATGTATGTATATATGTTTGGTTTTTCTAAATAAATTTGTCAAAAATATTGAACTTCAACACACTTCAATCTTTACACTGCTCACTTTGTACCATTTCTTTAATTGTATAATTTTTTGTTATCAATTACATTTTATTTCCTATGACATTTCAAACTTTACCTTTGTATAGAATAGTTCCCTTTCCAAACTCTAACTCTGTTTAGAATAGTTTACAATGGTGCACTTTGACCGGTTATCTTTTCACCAATGGTTTCACAAATTTTCTTATGGCATGTATTGTTTTGATAAATCACAATTGAAAATTTAAATATTCGAGTTAGCTTCGACACCTGTTTTCTCCGAGCGGAGCTCGGTCACCAGCTGGTATATTGAAATTCAATAATTTAAATCATGGAAAAATAATTGAAAAAATTATGAATTAAAATCTTTATCATAAAATTGGCATTGAATAATTTTTTCTGGATAAGGAAATCTTTTACTGAAATTTTTTTATGATTCAAAATGATGAATTTGGAGAAAGAAATTAATCATTTCTACATTTAAAAGAATTTGAAAGAAAAGATTTATTCCATTCGAAACAGTGATTTTTGTTTCATGTTTCCATACCATGTTGAATACGAAGGAAAAGAAAGGAAAAAAAACCTGCATGAAAGATGAAGGCATTTAACTTGATTTTAGTCTTGGTAGAAAATCAAATCGGAAATTCGACTTCTCTTGTTTTTCTGTTTTCGTGCTGGCAACAGTAAATCTTTCTGCGGTTTCCTTTTTCGTTTGACTAACGCTTCCTTCCAACCGACAAATTGAATTTTTTTTTTCCGATTTTGCGTCTTTGGGTGTTACTTTCTTTGATTACAATTTTTGATCGAATCGAGTTTCTTATTCAAGATTTTTCCGTCCCAATCTTTGTAAAATTTGATAGAGAATCAAATTCATTGAAAATGACTGTTGATTGTTAGAATTTTTTTAAAATCGAAAATGAAATACAAATGTGTTTTCATTTTCTGATTTATTTTTCTTAACAAGTAACTTTAGGGATTAGGGTTTCCGTTGAAAGGAATAATTGCTAAGAATAATATATCATGTTGCAAAAGAATGAATTTATATTATATCTACTTAAATTATAAATTTGTTTGGCAATAATTTTTTTCTTTTCTTTCTTTGTTATGTATTTTCTTATGTGTGATTAAATTAAATAATCGGAGAATAAGGCATTTATGAAGAAGCGTTTCTTCATATATCTGTTTATTTTAATAGCGATTCCAAATATCATTTTACATTATACGATATGAAGCCATTAACAATTACTTAAATTAAATCAAAATCAAATTTCTTAAAGTATAGAAAATTCTGTGGCGTAAAAATATTTCAAGAAATCAAATTTTATGTATTATTTTTATCCTTTCGAAAGAAAGAAAATATTTTATTTTCCAAGTTGGGATTTTATGTTCTGCATCAAAATTACAAGTTAGATTTCTCAGACATAACTGATTTAAAAGAAAGAAATACTTATTATTCTGCGAACAAGTTTAAATAGTTTAGGATGAACGATTTGAATAAAGAAAAGAATAAATATAAAAAGATGAAATATACGATAGCAAATTTCAACTGATCATGTGAGAACATTATTATTTTTAGTTCATTATTTTTTTAATTAATTTAAATCATTAAATAGTTTTGTTTGTAAATCATTAAATAGTTTTGTTGTAAACCTGTTTGTAAAGACAGGTAAAAATATATGCAATTAAAAAATGTCGATGAATATTACCATTTATGCTTTATTTATTGCTTATGCGATTTTGAGCTCCAAATATTTGTTGCTTTCAATTATTCAAAAAGCCCTAACGAAAACAATATCATGTTCTCACCTGATAAAAAAGAATTTTTTTCGAAGAATTATTTACCTTAAAACAGTATTCTCAAATTAAAAAAATAAATTACTATCACTCTTCACAAACAGAATTGGTGATGAAAAGATGTGGGATAGATTTGATCAGTTAATGAAATTTATTACAGGATTAATATAGTTCATTAACCAACATTTAAAAATGTTTTCATCACGCCCACTAATATATAAATGCTTGTTCATCATGAAATAAATGTCCAAAAAGTTTGGGGGCCTTCTCATAAAAATTTCGAGAGTTGTAAATCTTGGAAAAATGGAACTTCGATTGAAATAATAAATCTTTTTACCGATATAATAGGGACTGTTAAAAACATTTCCATTTTTTTGATATATTGAAGGAATATAATTTTACTATACAAAGTGATCATTTTTCTGAATATTAAACCTATGAATAACAAGTAGTAAGATATTTCAATGTAATTTATTTCTAAAGAGGGAAACCAGATATTAAAATATCAGAACCTAACCGATAAATGTAAATCTATTATGTCTTTTAGAATATTTGTCATAAATTCCGAAACTCCTATTACTGTGCAATAACTTCTAAACACCACTATTAGCTATTGGTGAGCTTTGTTACAGTTAGTCATAAAACAAAAATTTTAAACGAAAATTATTTAATCGCATTCGAACACTTTCTAGATAGAAAGATTTTGATACTAAACGGAATTTTCTTCCAAATCGAAATATGAATATGATTTGTCAATTTATATCAAAGTTACAGAAAATCAATTAATTTTTTTATTTAAAAAAAGTTTGTTGTTGAAATTACTCATTCAAAAGATTCTTTTATTACAAAATTTCAACCTTATTTCCTCATTCCAGAAACTTCTACTCTGGAATGATATCGATTCAATTCGATTTCATTTCCCTTTATTCGAAAAGGATTGTCTAACTTTCAAAAATTAATATAAAATGTGGAAAAATAAGACATATTATGCCTGAACGATTGGTACAGGGACTATCAATATTCGAAACATTCGTAAAGTTTTAATGCATCATCGCACATTAAGAAAAGATTTTCATATTCTTTTTGTAATACAGACGAATCTTTTCTTTACAGAAAGTTCCTCTAAAGATTTTAAAAACGATCAACTTAAAAATAAAATTTGAAATTATCGGCTATTTATGCTATAAAAATAACTTTAATGAATCATACAGCAGATTCGAGATATTCGCTATTCATTTTCTGCGTGATGTATCGTGGTCAGGATGGCCGAGTGGTCATGGCACCAAGCTTATATCAATTTACCAAGAACTGCTTGAATACTGCGATTGAGGAATGTAAGATGACGATTCGATAGTGCTGATGAAAAGCTCAGAGCAAAAAAGGGAAACAAAATGAAATAATAAAAATATGCTTTGCAGTAGTAGCAAGCGTTTGGTTCGGCGCTGGCGTCGATAACTTCGAAAAAGTCCGCCAGTTTGGCGGCAAATGAGGCATGTTATTGGCTCTAGAAATGCGACATGCCATCGCTTTGAATTGTCGATTTACCTAAATTCGTGGTACAGTTTCTTCGGTAAGTGGTTGTCACTTGGTTCACAAATGTGATCGCAGGTTCGAATCCTGCTCCTGACTTGGATTTTTAGACTACATTTTTCTCATACAACAGATAAATATAAACATATTTCAACAAACTTTAAAATACACCATATACAATAGGTTAAAAAGTTTATTCAAAGTTATATACTATATTTCAATAGATGTAAATTTTCAAAAGTTATGTACGTTTATTAAAATGTATAAACTTATAATTAAATTAAAATCGTTAATAAATTAAAAAAGGCATAAAATAAAATTAAAATTTTCTTAATTGCCAATAGGGTTGCTATCACTGTTCACTATCTAATTGTATCTAGATGGTAATAAAAAATCTATAATACAATAATATTAGACACAATATATTCTAAAGAAATTTTTAGATTTTAAAAAAATGACGTTCAAGGACACAAATTTTTAGAGAAATATAATTGTTTCTTATTTTAAATTTTCTAGAAAAGAAATGGATTGAGATTTTAAAAACATCTTAAAAATTGCTTGCACAAGTGTTGAAAAGTTTGAAAACCCTTAAAAAAATTAAACTTCTAAGGAAACAAACAATGACAATAAAAGATTGTTCTTTATGAGAGGTCAAAATTTTTATTATTTCAAAGGAATTCAATCAACTTTTCATTTAATTTAAACGACGGGGGCAGAATAGGCTGCTGTCGTTTGTCGAGTTTGGTACCAGTATCGTCAGTGGGGGGACGTTACCTGATTCACGGTAGTGATCGCAGGTTCGAATCCTGCTTCTGGCGTTATTTTTTCTCTTTTTTTTTTCTAGAAATTGTAAATTTTTTTCGAAATTTTCGTGTTCGAAATATTTTATATTAGAAATAAACGAATGCTACCTGCCAAAAAGGAATTAATTATCTAGAAATATGTTACAAGGAGCATATTGCATTCTCCGATTTTGCTTGCTATCTTATTTGAATGTTGAGGACTTTCACTTAGTTCCGAAATTAAGCTAAAAAAATTTCCCTCCACATTTCATGAGGCATGAAATTCATTATAGCTTATTAGTGGTGTTTTCAAGAGAGCACAACTTTCTTCACAAAGAGGAAACAAAAAAAAAATGAAATGCATAATGCGAAAACAATTTACCAGCTAACTTCTCCGAAACTAGCGAACGTCATTTGAGTATTATAATAGTTTAGCTGTTGGGGACATCCTGTTTGATTCACGGAAGTGATGGTCTTTTCGAATTTTGTTCCAAGCAAAACTCTTTTTCTTTCGGAGATTATAAAATTTTTGAGAGGATGCATTGATCGTAATATTTAGGTAAAGAAGTGTAGGTGTCCTGACACAGAGGCAGAGCGTTTTTTGTGTGATCTGAGTGTCCTAGATTCGAATCCCGGTTAGGGCTTGTTTGTTCTTCTGTGCATTATTTGTGAGGTGTGTGAATATGCCCACCTGTAAAATGGTGCTCTGCAAGTAAGCGTGATGAGTTTGTCGTTGCGTTTGTCTATGGCAAGTGCTATTATTCACAAAAACAATGAGTGTGGAGCTAAGTCTCACTTATCGCCCAGGTTGGAACTATTTCAAAAACAAGAGGCACAAATTCGGCTTAAAATTGCTGATGGGCGTTAGCGCGTTTGTCTATGGCAAGTGCTATTATTCACAAAAACAACTGAGATATAAATACTTCTAGATACTCTACCAATAAATACAAATAAATTTCTAATTCCCAATTTCAGCAATTCTTTTAATTTTTTTGGTTCATTCAATTAGAAATTTTGATTAGAATTTTTATTGAAATGAATAGAATTATTCACACAACACAAGTAAATGCTAAGATCAAGGTAGGTACAAATTATTATTTTAGCATGTCATTTTTATTCTCATTATGTTATTATAAAAAAAGCGGATGGATTTGCAAAGCACAAGCAAATGTAGTGATCAAATTAATGTCTTGTAAAAGTTTTAATTCTACATGTAAAATTATTATTATCATGTGAGATTATGATGTTCTTTTGTTTACGATGTTTTGATGACTCCGAAGTTTGAAGACAGCCCGAATATATGTTTTTTCTTTGAATGCAAGAATTATTTGTTTTTCCATTAGTAGATAGTAAGTCACATAATCCATGATATTTGAGTTTTGTTTGGCTAGTATTATTTGATATATTTATTTAAATTTATAATCAATTGCTTCTGTTTGTAGTTTCTATGAAATGATGTCAGCTTCCAGTTTGTTTACGATGTCTTACTTTTAAATAATCAATCTCGCTCTCAGAAGATTATCATTTGATTTTTCTTTTAGAGGATTATTTTTCAATTTTAACTGACCTCATTTTAAAAAGCACGATTTATATTTATTCTTTAAGGATGTTATAACCGCATTCTTACCAATTGTATCTCCAAAAATACTGTAAATATTAAGATATAATTTAAATCTCAATCTGCATTACTTTCATTTGATTTTACCACTTATACAATAGCTTCCCGTAATAGTGAAATTTTCGTCGAAATTACTTGGTTTTTTTTTATTTTAAGATCGGTATAGTTTCTAAACTTTACTTACCAGATAGAAAAATTAAAAATGAAAGTTTAAAAACATTATCATTAGAGAAAGAGAGATAGTTTAGTAATATTTTTCAAAGCGGTTTAAGCTGGTAAATGACTTAAATTAATTTAGACAAATAATCACAAAATATAATAATGTTCTCATAGATAACTTGGAACTTGCGACTGTATGTTTCCTTTTTTATTTTATAATTATATTTTGATGCTTCTGCTTTTAATAAAAGAAAACATCATAATTGCAATCACACTACAGGTTATTTATATTTATAATGGTTTTCAATATCCACCATTGACTCTGAACATACTTTCCTGTGTGGGTGAAATAAACTCCTATTTGGATGTTGCTTAACATAGCAAGGGAAATCATACCAGGAAATGATTAAGTGGAAAAATAAAACTGAAAACAGTTCCCCTGTAATGCGCAATTTGTTCACATATCTCATCATAATTGTAATATAGTTGTTTGAAAATTGGCAGAATTGCTTTCAATTATCCAGTATAACAACAATAATAAATAGAGATACAGAATAAGAAAAGGAAGAATACTGAATAAAAGAATAATACATTTTAACGAAGTGTGATTGATTCAATAGCTTCAGGTTTTCCATTTGCATGAAAGACCAGCAATTCTGTGAAGCAATATTTCAATTACAAACACTAAAAAAAATCGGAAAACTATTTTATCTGAGCAAGAAAAAAACAGATTTTCTTGAAAAAACAAAACATGCCAAATTGCCTTTGAATATTAGTGATTAAAGGCAAAGAAACAAATTGAATTAGTGCCGAAGCATTCTTACTCGAAGTAGAAAACCAGTTTCACTTTGAATTCCTTCCAAATTAGATTTCGCCAGAAACCGCTAAATAAGAAATAGAGAACAAACAAATCTTTTTCTCCGTTACATGTTTTAATATAGAAGCAAGTGAGTAAGATTTTTTGTAAAAAATTTTTTTAGGTTCACTGTCGCTTTTTGTAAGTAAATAGTGTATTAATTGGTCCAAATTGATTGACTGAAAGTAAATTTTATGTTCTTTATTTTTATGAATGATTAATAAAAAAATTGTTGTTAAATAGATGAATCTTAAGAAAAAAAAACGAAATCTTTTTTTCTGATTGAAATCTACAACATAATTATGGTAGAGTGTATTCAGCAAAATGGCAAAGAAAAACATTTCTACTAAAGTTATTTTTATTTAATACTCTCTATAATACACGAAGATAATTAACCAATCTAACTATAAATATAAAGATGTTTTTTTTGTTATTAACATAGGATACTAGCTTTTTCAATTTAGAATATTACCTTTGTTTAGATAGATTGAATGTAACTGAATCTAAAATTCAAAGAATATATTCTGCAGTTTTTTTTTTGATGTCAGAGAATTCACAATTTATAATAAAAAATTTCCAATTCAATCAAATAAGATTTAATGAAAGAATAATAAGAACAATCCATTCCGGAATAAAACATGATCATGTGTTCTCTAGGTTATATTTAAATGTTTTTCATTTTTTAACAAAAAAAAAGAGAAGATAATTTATCACCTCTGGAAATTATTTTAAAAATTTCAACCGGTTTCATTTATTGAAACATTTTAGAATACGCATGTCTATACAGATTAAGAATATGAAACATAGTCATTAGTATGTTAGGTAAAATAACCATGATTTTGAAGAAAATATTCTTATGACTCTAGTGTAAAAATTACACAATCTATAATATTTTAGCAATTACTGTTGCATAGAGAATGAAAGATCTTGGAATGTAAATACTGAAATGTATTTAATGTATTTCTAACTCTCATTTGTAAAGTTAATTATATTCCTTAATTTTATCAAGAGTAAACCAAATCTCAAACAGGGAAAAAATAAAAAGGGATTATTTTTGCAGGAAATTAAAAAAATTTCTTGCTATAATAATTTTAAAAAATAAATTTACAAAAAAAGTTGCTTGAGTTTCAATTTAACGAAGATAAAAAAGAATGAATAAACTGATGAACCTCATTTCATAATAGGTAGCTTTTAACTAATAAAATAGTAAACAAAAGTTTCTATTTATTTAAATTTTTTTAAATTATATTTTACAATACGTCAATACACGTATTCATCATATATATTTCTTACGTATTTTCAATGAAATAGGTGGAATATGCCGAAAAAGATAATACTACGATTTATTGGCTTATTGTTATAAAAATGGCACAAAAACAAATTCGAAAATACAATTTAAAAAAAAAATCAATTTATCTCGGAAAAAAAAGGATTGAAGAGATTAAAATCATTGTAAATCGCAGCATATGTTGTTTAATGGTTACTGCAAAAGGTAAACATTCTAAATAGAAAGAACAAGTAATAAGAAAAAATTCTTGAATAAAATAAAAAATGTCTTCACATTAAATATGTTTCTTATAAAACTAAATATTAAAGAGTTAACAGATTGAAATTTGTGTGAAAAGATACAAACAAAACATGAAAAATTGCATTCTCTTTTATATCTCTAATATTTAAATAATTTCAAAAATCCTAAAAATTTACAATTTTACGAATAGAGGTAATTAAAATTAAAAAATATCGAATATAATACGTACAAGGAACGGAATAGCCACATGATTTGATACAGCAATATAACGGTTGCTGTCAGTCCAGGATGGCCGAATGGTTATGGCGTCAGGCATTAACTGC
>JAOUZG010029375.1:0-25776 GCA_026289955.1 Argiope argentata
GGGAGATCGACAAGCCACACACACACACCGACCAAGGGAGATCGACAAGCCACACACACACACCGACCAAGGGAGATCGACAAGCCACACACACACACCGACCAAGGGAGATCGACAAGCCACACACACACACCGACCAAGGGAGATCGACAAGCCACACACACACACCGACCAAGGGAGATCGACAAGCCACACACACACACCGACCAAGGGAGATCGACAAGCCACACACACACCGACCAAGGGAGATCGACAAGCCACACACACCTACTTTTTCCAAACTTGCGCTGATTTGGAAGAGTTATGCAATTTACGAGTTCCCGATCTCAATTTAGATTAGGATATTTACATTAAATGCCAATACAGTATTTTTAGATTTATTTAAATGAAGGTTACATTTCGGAATGATTCAATGTCTTAGAATGTTTAAAATATCGGGTTATTCACACAGACATAGGGACATTAGGACACAAACATGCCGGATTTGAAAAAATCTGTAGACTTAAGTACTCCTGATCACTAAATCAGAGAATTGATGTTTAAACTGGATGAATGACATTCTTAGAACATCAAATGATTGACAGAAGCAGTGGCCACAGGAAGCCAAATACTGCGGAGAGAAGCATTGTCGAAGCACCGATTTCCATTCCCTATAAACCGAGGCAATCCACGGATCTCCAAAGCAGAATCCATACTCTTAACCTAAGAGGGAGTTTTTTTTTTTAATAGCAACGTAAATGCGTTTCTACGTAAGCGTTTATCACGTGGAACGGTAGCAAACTCAATGTCCTAGTTTTGCTCAACAATGCACGTGAATGAATAACACCGTTACTGAAAGGGGTGAAAAGTCTTCCTCTTTTCTTTCAAGTTCATCTTTAAATCGATTCTTTTAGCTGATATTTACCACTCAACATTAGTTTTCAAGAAAGAACTCAAAGGGCCATCCAAAAGGCGGAACTTCAGATAAGGTAACAAAATGTAAAAGTTTTGGAAAATTTTAGTGTTCGTATTTTTTGAATAATTACATGTTTAATTACTACAATGTGGTCATAAACATTAGTTGAACATCGTTATTCCGTTATCGCCAATCAAACGTTAAGTGGAATGTAGGAATATAAATAACATTTTTTACTTTATCGAATAATGATTTCATTTATTAGAAATTTAAATTGAAGGTTTCTTTATCTCGATTGTTATGAAAAAGAAATGCAGTGACACTGTTTTGACTCAAGTTTATGCCAGCACCAGAAGGCTAGCTTAATTTGAGGAATGCTGCATCAACGCATTGAACGCAACTCTATTTTATTCTAAATGCGAGCTTTGTGTTTCAGTGATATCGATTCAATATAACTAATTTGTTTCATCAGATGCAATTAGAAGATAATTGATCTATTAGACAAGTGACAAACCAGTAAGAAGTATACTGAGATTCTTATTTGCCTTAGACTTTAGAATTTTATCACGTTGTTTACCAATTGTTCACCCGTTTGCATCTCTAAGTTAGATGCAGTGCAATTCAATAGCTGGAATGAAGATTTAAGTTTCCGAACACTTGTAAGAGCTTCGACAATTATGGATATGCACTTGAATCAATGTTAGAAGTGCGGATTAAACACAGATGTATAAGAGTTTTTATTGAAATAGCGAGGAATATCGACAGATAAAAATCAATTTCAGATTGTGAGATTTCTATTAAAAGTGATTTGATTTGATTGACTATTGATTAGTGAGTGACAATTCGAACTGAGAAAACTGAATTGGAGCAAAAAATTTTGCAAAAATGGCAATTTACTTGCCTTTTATATTGAAACAGTTTCATTTGATCACCGCTTCCTTTATGAAGCTACAACCCAAGAATTTCTTCAGAAAATCAACATACCACGATGAGAAAAGCACTAGACAGACTTCGATGCAATTATTGAACAAAGATTGTACAAACATTTTAAGTAAGGGTAGAGTGGAATGTCAAGATGAATATCAAAAATCAAATTTTTCGCTTTAAACTAAAATATTAATGTTTAAATTGTTTTAAAAAACGGAGGCAACAGCAAGAAATATTAAAATGAAACTTCAGTAATTTGACATTTTTGTTACTTCAATTGTTGATGTATAGTAGATGGGGAAATCTTATACCTGTTACGATTCTATATCATGCAAAATATAATTATTTTAAAGACTTACTTCGTTATCAAAGTAAGAAATAAGTTTTATAATTTACGAGAATATCGACTGAACGAATTTAAAATTGCAGATACTCTATTTTTAAAAATATTATATAAAATTCTAGTTTTTGGAGTAATTGAATATGCTTTTAAATCAGAATCCAATTAGCATGGAAATAATTATTTTGTATCTGCCAACATTTAAATGAAGAAAAAATGTTTTACGTACAGAGATTTCAATTTTTTTAAAAATCAGAATTTCTGTACATTGTAATCAAAAATTAATCCTTTTGCTTTGAAAAATATCACCCAGCCTTGAATAAAATTATTTAAATGCTATATTAATTTACAAAATGAAAGATTCAAAATATTACATAACATATTTGAACATACATTAAATAATACAAACTAAGCCTTGTTTACTAATGATTAGGATAACTTGAAGGCAAGCATATAAAACAATACAAACAAATTTTAAGATAAAGTCAGTTATGTAAATTATGGTTTATTTTAAAAAGCATAGTACATAGAACATTTAAATAAATATGAATATTTTTTTTCCAAGAATAACATCTCTTTTCCCACCTTTTACAAGGGAAAGGTATTGTTTGCATTCACTATTTTTGAAGTTGAACAAAGAGAGATGCAACTAAGTCATAAATGAAGATACTTAAATTTAAAAAAATTTCATAAGAAATCAAAGTTTGACATTCAAAAAAATTTGCACCTTTCTTAGATTTGTTTACTTAAATTTGGGAACTTAAGCAGGATTCAATTTCCCACGGTCTCAAACTTCCTTAAAATTAGATACATTTTATTTTTTTTAAAAAAATATTTTAGGGACAAAAACTTAATTTTTCAAATGTTTATTTACATTTCCAAATTTATGAAACAAAGGATCCCTTGATGGAAATGAATTTACAATTTAAAAAATAATGAATTACTTATAATAAACCATCATATTGGATGGCAATGGGCTACAGAATAACAATGTTTAACATGGTTGAGTTTGATTGCGTTATTCGAAAATGTAGAAATATAAATGAATTGGAACACATTTCTTTTGCAAATTTTTACCCGACTATTGTCAATTAACTTGCATAATATTGGAGTAGTACAACCATTGCTATCTTGCCATTTTAATGTTTCTACAAATTCATTACCAAACGAATCCTTATATGAAATCTGATTTTGAAGCAGAAACATTTGAAATTATCTTCATAATCATTATTTCACATTTAATGATTAAAACCAAAAACAAATTTTAAGCTTCCAATTCCATGTGGCAGGATGAATGAATTTCAAAATTAGATACTCGGAATTTCTAAATAATGTTAATGCTTCTTTTGAGTATACAAGATTTGCGATAGAAAAAAAGGAAGCAAAAATGAAACTGAGCATGCAAAACAATATATACTGTACATGAAATAGGCAATGACCAGGCATATGGTTATCAAGAAATCATTTAAACAAATCTTAGCTGTTGCCTGTTTCTATAAAGATTACAGAATTACAACTCCAATCACTTTGAATGAAAGTGGTTTACTAATGAAATTTCCACTAATGAAAATGAAGCCCGATAAAAACCAGGATTAGGAAATTATATATTCTATTAGATCAAACAACTTTTCTAGAGTATAAAAGAGGAAACAACCAGCTATTTTAAATGCTACATTGCTGAATAAAAAACTGTCAAACAGAAATTTCAGGTTTATTATGTAAGGAACTTTCAATTTTAGATCATTAGCTTAAAAACATTAACTTTAAACTGAAAAACAATTCATATATTTGTAATAAACCTTGCATGAAATTTTTGATGCATGTTTTTCTTAATTCCACGATTAGCAAATTTTAATTTTGAAGCAACTTAATGGTCTCTTGCAATTGGCCTTTTGACCACTTTGCGGTATTCAAGTACAAAAGTTCTATTAGAGCATACCGAAGTATTTTTTAAAATATGAATTTATCCTGTACAGTGCTACTGACGGCAATAATTAATTTAATCTTCTAATTTGTGTCTTAATATCATTTTTATCCATTTTTTGTCTGAAAATTGATACAAATTCAAAGAAGAAATTACCAAAACGAGAGATCCAAAGTCAATAGGGAGGTAAACAGCCTGCTCTATTTAAAGTGATTGTTCTCCAACCATGAATGCACAGAAAAATATTCAAATATACACAAAATCCTATCAATGCACAATATCTTACCTATGCAATATACAAAGTAACCTATCTGAATGATTCTAAGCATTTGGTTTCTTTTCTCGATAAATAAACTTAAAAATTTTAATAACTTCATTAACCAATTAAGTTTAGAGTTTATAAACAAAAACGTTGTGAGGAACGTTGTCGATATTTAAAATTCAATTTTAATGTTTAATCTCAAGAAAGTAAAGAATAAGCGAGGTATTTTTCCTTCCCCCCTCAACAAATTCAGATATCCCTCGTAATTCAAAAGTTGAAGTATATGTTAAGCTTCTTTATAAAAATGCGGCTGTTAGTGTTAATTCGCAAGGTTAAATTTTATTACGGGTTATCCTAATCTAATTGCGTCAATTCCCTCCCTTTCGCCAGCCGGCCGGCACCTAATCCGCCCTTATTTTCGTAGGTACGATTACACGATTTGAACTCCTTATCGGCCCATCCCCACTTTACAGCCCCCCACCTCCTCTCATTCCTCGCACGCAATTAAATTTCCTTTATAAAGAAGCTTAGCCATGATACTTCAAACTTTAGAATCCAGAAGAAATCTGGAGATTAACGCCTGTGTTAACGAAATTTCCACAATTACCTCCAATATTTTAAGTTAATAACTGAATAATTGCGTGTATATTAACATTAGAACTGCAAAATTTAAAACCGGTGGATTATAAAAGGAAATGGATCTCGTATATTTAATATTAAGATAGTTTTACAAATTTGTTTCAATAATTTATTCTTTTGACAATTTTCTAAAAGTTAAAAGATTGGCGAGTCTCGCGGAAAACCGGAGTGTGTCATTTAAATATTTTCTGAATATTCACGTTTAGAGCTGAATTATTTGCCGATTCGGTGAGACTAAATTTTAATCTTCACTTCAACTCGAGAAAGAAATAACCTAATTCATATTTCGGCGTTTGTGGAAGTTATTTTAATACATTTTTGAATAACCACTGAGAATTATATAAAACCAAATTTTATAAGAAAGGGAAGATTTGGATGCTTTTATAATACGATTTAACAATTGTGAAAGAAATTACATTTCTTTCATATTATCTTTGCCTTTTAAATATTTTTAGAATATATATTTTACAATTATTTTTATTATGTTTAATTTCGTACTTGTATAAAGTTTATGCTTGCATTCAAACTACTTTTGAGAATTCAAATTCTTCCATCGAAATAATTTACATTATGCTTTCTAGGGAGACAGTAAACGTGGGCAGAGGAGGCTCACTTCGCTCGAGTGATATCCAGAGGACAGATCGTGCAACCATTTTAGTATATGGCTGCAGTTCAACAAAATAGGTGAAGGGCTTTCTTTTATAGAAGTCTTACTTGCAATTCTACTGCATTTTTTAGTGTCAGCCAAGTTTATATTGAAATTTATATTAGAAAGTGCAGTTATTGGTTTTTCACCCAATTGGAGGCAGGGTGTCTTACAGTATGGAAAATACATAATTTTTTTGACCATTTCAAAATCATTTGATTATATATCGAATTTTCTGACCCTTTAATAATTTTTTTCTAACTTTTCTCTATTCCAAGTGAAAAAGCGTTTTCTCTATCCTTTCTGGTACGCTTTGTATTATTTATCATGCTACCAATTTAGCATTCTTAATTTGAACTAGAAAGTGCACTCAATTCAAATGATTAAAATTTTGACAGTTAAGCAAGTTGATATTCGTACGACAAACAATACTCTTATTTCAAAATCTTGTACTTTAACTTGACTTTTTTTTCACACTTTAAAACAAGAATTGCAAATTAACACCCAGCAATGATCGACTATTTTGCATCACTTAATTCGCTAAGGTGTTTTAATAATCAATACTAGTTTTGCTACCAGTTGGATGGAATGAACAGAACAGGTGTCAGATAAGCTGGGTCAAACAAAAATTCAAAAGAAAAATGAAAGCAGAATATTTCTAGTAGAAAGTAAATTCCTGAAATATTTCTAAGAGTTACAAGAAAGTTGAAATTTTTTCAAAATATTCCTGAAGTAGAGCTGGGGAACTAATCCAATCTTAAGCAAAATCGAATGATATTGAATGATTATTGAATAAGGTGTATAAATATTTCAGTGAAATTCTAGGCGAGATCTTTTAGGCTTTGGAGTCTAAAGAGAAGATTGAAAATTTCAGTTGAATTAAAATCAGAACATTAAAAGATTGTCAACAGTTTGAGTTGCATTGCAGATTGCTGGGTCTCTATAGAGCAAGATATGCTTGTGCAATATCTCGTAATAAATACGCAATGTTAATTTAATAGTCAATCAAGCATAAGAAACAATCCGAGTTTACTATGTCGCAATCCGTTTATCGGCAAATTGCACTTCCCATTTTTTTGAGGATGCATTAAAAAGGAATAGCTAGTCAGTTGAATTTTGTTTCCATTTTTGGTGCAATAGCCACCTTTGACTATGTTACGCCAAACTCATTAAGATTTTTCTATCCAACAGTTTTAAAATATGAAATGGAGATGAATGCGTAAATCGCAAACCATAGTGACTAGAGTAAAAATAAGAAGGTACAGTAGAAACCAGAAGGCAAAGCTAGGATGTTTCAATGTTATTAAGAACAATATTTGATATTAAACGATCAAATCATGCAGATCTAGATTACATATCCCACAAACTCTCTGCTGTTGTTCAAATCTACGAGAATGCACAAGACAGAAATAAAACAGGTGTTCAATAAATGTGCGCAGCAACCAAGCAGCAGATCTCTGGTTTAAAAGATGATCTGACTGATTAATAGGATTTCCTTTCAGTAAAAATGCTGTCTTTTGGAGTAGAACAAAAGAAAAACTTATTCTTCCAGGAAGAAATTGAATGCTAAGTCTTGCATATCTTGCGTAAATCATGAATTCTCGAAACCACCTACAAATGGAATAAATAATCATACTAGCAACTATATTCATTTGATGTAAATGAAAATGTTATTTCAATGACGTAAATGCAATTTTGAGGTAAGAATACGGATAGCTATGGTTAAATACTGTGCTCTTCATTTCTGGAATCTTATTGAAAGATTATGCCAATGAAAAAATATCCAAAGCTACTGGTGGCAAGCAGTGTTATCTAGACTTTCAAACTAAGGCATAAACGAAACACCGCGCTTTTGAATACGTTCGAGGAATTCTGCATGTAGAACTTGTATATCGAGAAATCAAAGTGTAGTTTGACACAATGTTAAAGTAATCAATATCTTCTGATGACTCAGAAGTTTGGACGTATTGAAAACGCTCATATTAAAAATTCTAGCTAATATTTGATTTAAGTAATGGTGAACTACTCCAGGAAAGTACAAAACATTTCAGCTTAAAACAATTTTATAAAATATCAAAGTAGTTAAACATCATTTCCCAATATCTTTACCGAGTTGTTGAGAAAAGAAAGCAAGATTTGCTATCTTAAATGATGCATCAGACCTTCTGTCTGTCAGGTTCTTCAGCATGAGCGCAGATATCGCATGCAGAACTTCATGTTTCAGTCAGATCAAGAAGGTCCGTTTCAAGATTTCCTGGAAAAAATGGATTCATTCAGTGATATGAAAGTTTAGTTTGTATTTAAATTAAAGCTGATCGAAGCTTTCTTAAGTAAACAAAGCAACATTCCCTTTTCGGTATTGTGAAAAGCTTCAGCTGTCGTCTATGGAGCGTTACAAGAATGAACAAGTATCACAGACGATACTTTAAATTGTATCGCAAAGCAAAAATCAAGTAAAAATTCCCTAGAACAAAGAAATATTGTACTTACTCTTTCACCCATTTCAAATCGAGTGGTTTTATTTTGCAGGCTGTACATTCTTAGCATAGCACTGAAGTTGGATCTCTCCAACAAGCCCATTTATTTGGAACCGTACTCCAAAAACTTGTTTAGAAGCTTGATTGAAAATTTAGGAGTTTCTTCAGATCAAAATTAAAGAAGTTTATCTGAAAAGAAAAAGTTGACCTTCCATAAGCAAAACGATCCAATAGACACATTGTATAGTGGTTTGAAGGAATCTACCCGATTAAAGCAAATACTGCATATTTATATCCGAAATTTCGCAAATAAACTTTTTTCCCAGAATCAATATTTCTAAAAACCAATTTTTAAATATTCTCTGCAAGCTTCATAAGGGAAAATAAGAATAGCAACCAATACTACAAAATATCAAACATAACACCGATTTAAATATACTTGAAATTCCAGATACTATACTCGCAAATCAACTTTAGATTTCCGTAGAAAAAATGAATTTCTCGCACACAAAACAATTATATGATATACTTTTCTGGTATTACGAAATTGCTCATGACAGATACATAAAAACAAAGTATTTGTTATTGGAAAAAAATCTTTTCAAGTATAACATTTGGAAAATCTAAAGCATTTGTGTTCATTGTGAAGTCGGAAAGCATGGAAAAATTCATGAAATAATAGAACTACGTAATATTTGAAGAGTTGTTCCAACATTTTCTGATACAAATTTTCACAATTGGGCATTTCAATATTCAAATTTCAATTTTTTTTATTCTTATACAGTTAAATTAAATCGCTTGCAATGTTAGTATTTCCGCTAAAAGTCTTCAAAATTACAAACAATTTCCAGCCAGAGTGTGATGCGGGCATAATGTACAAATTTAAAAAAGAACCAAGTTGGAAGGTTAGATTGGTCTATCTTGCAGATTTTCTAAAATTGCTAAATTTGTTTTTCTGTTTTGAAATCAGGCAAGCATAATATTTTAGCTTGATTCCCCCCTTTTAAAAAATTATTGAATGGCATTGATAAAATTATAAAGATGTATTTAATATCGTCGCAACATACGCAAGTACAAATGCAGTAATTAGAACAAAGAGAAGTTTTGTAAAGTGTGTTTTGAAAATTTATATTTATTAAAATTAGATAAAAATTGTATGAAACTGAAGTTGGTATAGGTGAATGAGTCGATTATTGAATCTTGAAATGGCCCAAACTTTTGCTGTCAAGTGCTTCTAAGTATAAATATTAACTCTTCGGCTAATGTCGAATTCAAATGCAGCAAAAAACGAGCATATATAGTAGTTACTAGTTCAATTTGCTTGCTCTATGAAAAGATCCACGCTTTAAGACGGTCTCCAAGATTCATACCGCCATTCATAGAAACAAATAACAGAAAATGCTTGTTTAATGCATAACTTGCCAATTTTTACTTTTTGGTCAAGATTATAATTTATGTCAAGTGTATTACCTTGATTTTCTTGCATTTCATCCATAACAGCTTTTAGAAGTTGGTGTCACAATACCTTGTCCAAATCTTTCAGCATCGTCCTAAGAAATTATACAAAATTTTCAAACCACTGATCAAATTACAACTAAATCGGTAACAATCGTACGAACAATGTTCATCTTTTAAAACAATGAAAGATTCGGATAAATGGATCCTTTCTGTAAACCGTTAGAGGTATATACGTACTAGGACATAAATTGTGTATTAATTCATATAAATTTCAATGAAAGTGTATATGAATTTGAAACCCATTATTCCTTATCAAAAGCGATTAAACATTTACAGGGGGGATAGCATCTATCGGCGCATGCTCAGTGCAAATATTGAAAATTCAGAGGAATGGCCTCCGAGAACGAAGAAAGTAAAAAGTTTTAAAGATTAAAAAGAAATATAAAAGGTAAAAAACTCTTTTCGGATGTCCCTGGAGGGCGCCATTTCTGACTGCCTCAATTGTTAATCCGCAGTTACACGACCTGCCGCCTCCCAGATTTGGTCGTAAATCTTACATTCGACCCACTGGGGGACTACACTCCCCCATCGCCTGTGAGCCGCCTGAAGACGTCGGAGAGCTTCCCGCAAAATGTCGGTAAAAAGGAGAAACAAAGAACTGGGAAGTTTGTTTGGTCACGGGTGGGTGGGGGTAAAATGAACTGAGAGACAAATCGTTTTGTGGGTCAGTTTGTTTTAAGTAGCCAAGCAGTTTTGTCCTTCGAGTTCTTATCAATGAGTGGATTTCTTATTAACTTGTTTAATTTTTTTACTTTAAAAATTTGAAGCGACTCTTATTTAATATTAGTTTATTAACTTAACTCTGATTAAATTATAAAGTAATTAATGATTATCGGAACTAAAAAGTTTTAAATTTAAATGGAGATTAAAAAATATTTATTATTTACATCATCCTATGTAATGAGTCAAGTTATTAAAATTACAGAAAAAATTATTTGACAACTAAATTGGTATAATAGAAAATATGGAATTTTCCTTCATTATAAGTATAAATTTTCCAAGTAATTATTCATAGATGTTACTACAATATTAGCATATTTTAAAGTCTAAGAGATGAAATTGTAATTTAACTCCTTCAGGGGAGGGTCATTAAAATTTTGTGCAAATGTCTTATGGTATATGCAGTAATTATGAATATTTTAGGTTAAAACATTTTAATTCATGTTTTGGCTAATTTAAAATAATAATAAAATTAACTACATATTGAATACAAAATATATAAATTATATTGTATATATATAAATAATGAAAAATAGGAACCATTGCAATTTAATACAAAATATCATAAATCTTTGATTGTGATATAAGATTCGGTTCCACAGTTTTTTTAATTACTTATTTTCCAAACTGATTTTTTTTATTAACAATACTTATACTGCCAAAGTAATTTCCCACACTTTGTAAAGTAATCAGCAAAGGAGTTTCGAGTTGCTTTGGCCCCGTCTTCTGATTTTCGAGACGCTTTTTTTCATAGGGAAGAAGGAAGAACTTTTATCTAGTGAAGTAATCCTCCACCGTCTTTTGCGCTTCTTCGTCTTTTTTCCCCAAGTATTCGCAACTTAAAAACACATAAGCTGCTGCAGCAGAAGCTTTTTCCTGGTCACTAGCCGAAGCAAGCATTTCGTTCATTTTTATTCAAAGTTACCCTCTAAAGAAATATCGAACTCCGACCGAGAGCTCTGGAAACGATGCGAGAAGGGAAGCCGTTTTCTTCAGACGATGGGTCGTGTGACCGACTAGGCAGAAGGGGTGTTGTCATGAAGGGGAGGATGACAGTTTTATGACCTTACCTGTGAAGACCACAGGTCGTGTAACTGCGGCTTTACGTGTACCGTTATGCTACATACACGTAATGTTAAGGAGTAGCTCGTGTATTTGAACAGACAAGTCAGATATTGAAAAGGATACTAGTTCTCTTCTTTTGAATGAAGAATCAAAATTATAAAATATTTATACAATTATAGACAGTTTCTAAAATAAAGGTGGGAAGGGTACTCCAAAAATTTTCTAATAAATAGACATGTGTAACTTTAACCGCATACCACTGACAGATGATAGTCGCGAAAAACTATTAGCATGCACATACATGCAAAAAAAATATAGACCGATACTGTCGGAACCAAGATGCGGCATTATATTTGAAGCTGATCAACATTAAGATTTTAAATTTGCGCTTGAAATTTTATTTAATTACAAAACGAGCTAGATAACTTATTCATTCAGACAGGGGAATTTTCAGAATGGATTTTATTTACAATTCATTATAAATATGCAAATTTGATTCAAAAACCATAAAAATTTTATCCATCTAGCTCAAGATGTTTTATTTATAAAGTCAATTGCATGTTTTTTAATTCTGGGCGATCAAAATATTTAAATAACCAGTTAAATTTATTTTTTTGAAGTTTATTCATTGCATCCAAAAAAGAAAGTAATTTTAAAATTAGGTTTTGTATGCGCGTTTAAAAACAAATACTATAGAATCGAAGCTCTAAATCTGGGAGAATCTTTGGAAATTTTAAATGCTTACACTGATTCATTTGTCTTTGTCCAATTCTGTCCTCAGATAAGTCAATAATTTCCCGTTTAACTGAAATTGTTGCACATTGCATATGAAATTTTTAGGAACCGCTCTGAAACTGCCCTCAGCAACTTACAAAGTCATTGGAGTTTTCATAGCTTTAAAACTTCCAAACCTACAAAATACAAAGAAATATAGATTCATAAATTAAGTTTTTTGCAATTATATCATTACTCAAAATTAAAAATAGAAAAAATGTAAGTGATAAAATTTGGAAATTAAAAAATTTCAATGTGAAAAGTGGGCATAGCAAAATGTTAATGTATACGAATTTTCATTTTATTATTTATCATCTAATCAAGCGCGTTTTGATTTAATCCATTTGAAAATATCAAGACACATTTTTAGTAATTCTATAAATATTGGTTGCAACAGTGACATGTAGATGTGGATGCTGCTGAAGAACCTGTGCGGCGAATGTACGATGAGAAGCCAACAAGCTCGTTAATGGATGCGGATGTTTCATTAAAAAGTCTTTATTTACGTAGCCTAAGCATACAGAAAACAGAATTTACATTAAAAAATCAATCGATTACCAGCTATGTTTTATGATGATTAGCTATGAAATTTAAAGGATTCGTTTCTGCAAAAATTGCCATAATCTCATTGAATCAGAAATGAAGCCTCACGTGCCATTAATACCGGTGTACTTAAATAATTAAACTCGAACGCTTACTTTTCCTTGCCTCGAAAGGTATTAAACGCATGAACGAAAATTAAGAATGCTTGATTCCTAAAATTGATTAAAATAGCAGCTTTTTAATTTTAAAATTTTCTGGCTTAAACTAAATGGCTTGAAAAATTGAAAAAATATTTCCTGAAAGGTAAAGTTATTTTGGCAACGAAACAATCAAGGTCCATGCCACCAATTGTTTTCTCTAAAAAGCCATCTTTTTTTGCCGTGAATAAGGCCAAAACAATTTTTCAAAAACGTTTATAGATTGTAAAATTGATAATTTCAGTAGTATTTGTTATTTTATCCTTCCAGTTTGGACCATATTTGGGAGTTTCGCCTCAAAACTTTCTCGCATACTCTTTAATGAAGGAGTAAAGGGTCTCTGTGCATCTTGAATAACACTGGCGTACAATAACTACAAAATGCTAACCTTTGACATGAATTGAGCGTATTTAGCGACTCCATCGTGGGAACCATGAAAAGTGTGGTTACTAATCGCTTGGAATACGCTTAGTAGTATACAAAAATCGTATTTATCCGTTTATCTTAACCAACAGAAACTTAAATTTGACACTAAAACAAAATTTGTAGTTACTAAACCGCATACTAAATGAAATGTACTCAAGTCTTTGCTTTCCAGTTACTGCGTTTATATGCTTCTGAGAGTACAGATCCACAAAAGGGCAACTACGCATTTTATTTGGCGCAAAATTGGATAGGTGTCTACCTAATCGATGTTAGATATTTTTACCAAATTTCATCCATCTAACTTTTTTGCAGTTATCGAATTGGACTTATTTTAGAATAGCTGGAAGATGCTTCCTATTGACAGATTTTGAATATAATTTGACAAAAACTTTAAATGGCATGAAGAACATACCCTATTTCATCAGTCAAGCTCAAAGCGTTCTAATTTTGCCTGGAGGGTTTATTTCTTACAATATGTACACTCTGGGTGCTCATATTTTTATAGTGTATAAGTTTCCTCCAAAACGAAATATCCAAAATTTGGCTCCTTAAATCAAATTAGTTAATTATTAGGGTTAAGAAAATTTTATCAACATGTATTGTAAAAACAAACTAGAAAAGTCTTAAAAATAGATAACGCAAGACGACTGCCTATGCCATTTCTTTACAAATAATTATTTGGTTTTCGGATTAACTGGAACATCTAAAATCTAAACAAATTTGTCTTCTTTTTTTTTTTTGATAAATCTCATTTGAAAGTTAACAGAACTTGACCAAAGCAATTAAATTTTTAGTTTTCTAATAGGGTAATCACTTTTAAAAATTGGCACTTAATAGTTATTTTTAAAACGAACTAAAATCGAGATAAAATAAAATGCACAAATATAATCGGTGTTTATACGTTGCAGTATAGACTTTATAATTTTCCAATTGTTTTCTAATAAAAATTCTATAAATATAAAAGTTTGCAGCGCACACAGCTTTCAGCTCCACATTAAAAATAGCATATAACATTCCCTGAAAATTTAATTGAAAAGTTTAATTGGAGTGCATATGTTAAAGGCTGAAAATTTCAAAACGTTTGTTTTAAGAAAAATGAGTTTAAAATTTAGTTACTATAAAAATGTATTTCCTAAGAAGGAATGAGAGAATTTCAGGCGAAGTTACAATTTCTTTTCACATTAAATAATTTTTCCTTAGCCATGCTCGCATTAGTTCATTTTCGATGAAAATCGGAAAGCAAATTTGAGGAATCTTTTTAAGCTGCAAATTTGTTCATAATCAAAGTCCTTTACACTTTCTTTCATGTAACTACTGATACTTTCAGCAATCTATCCTTATTAAATTAATCCTTATTAAACTACCCTTATTAAATTAAAAGTCAATCCAGAAAGATGTTATTCGGAATTGTATTTCAGAGCAAATATCCTTAAAGCTTGCAGCACAATCTGGCGTGGTATCAGTTAATGTGTCGTTGTAAAGCAACACTAGGGATAATCTGTAATGGACCTCGTAATTTTGAATCGAAGTCAGATGACGAGGGCGACACATGAGCAGGCATCTCCTTCTCCATACCACACACTTCCAGTAGGACGGTGGACCCTGAAGGATTTAACGTGTAACATCTTCCTTACACGGCGATTCTTTGAAATCGGGACCCGCATCCTGAAACCCTACGGCTCATAAGCCGAAACGTTACCACCATGCCACCACAATAACTTTCGGTATGAGGAGTTGTAAAGTTCTAAATTCCAGAATTTTTTTGATAAGTAATATTGTGTAAGTTGATCTAACACACTAAGTCCGTCGGGCCTCCCTCCCGTCTTGTTGGTATGGTGAGACAGTTTGGAAATTATGGCGTTGGTTCAGATTTCATCTGGCCGACGATCAGAATTGCATCGTGCAACCTAATAGCCTTACTATTGCTCTAAAATTGGACGCTAATATGATTTAACGTTTGACATTTTGCAATACTCTAAGCAAGGGATTTTTTTTTTTTTTTGCAGCCCCTGATCACAGTTTTATGCGTATTAATTTTTTAATGCGTAAAAAATTTTTACTTGAGACTTCGCCAATCAATATTTGCATCAACCACCGGTTTCTACTGGACGCTGTTATCTATACATTTCAGACTTGAGCAAAGGCAAAAAGCTACAATCACTCTAAATTGCATGGTTTTAAGATTACCAGGATTATTTGAGAATTGCAATTCCATCATAATTTTGTCATTTGTTGATGGAATTATTTAACTCGCTTTGTCTAAATCTTTCTCCAAATCTCTGAATATTTTTCCACAAATTAATAAACTGAGCAATTTTTTAAATATTAAATTAAAAATTAATTAAATCTTTTAACAGCATAATGGTCATATTCGAAAATACCGCTCAAAAGGGTTTTCACATCTTAGTTATTTTTTCGATGATATCAATATTTTAACCTATAAATTTTTTTCAAATAATTTTTTAAAGATATTTTAAATATTTTCTAAGAATTACACAAAGTAAAAATTTAATCTGTACGAACAGCTGGCTTTATTAATGCCTTTCCATCGCGTTGTCTAAAGCTCAAATTAAACCAAGGAAGTAATATTTATGAAATAAGCCAAGTGTGAGACATGACAATTTCTGGGGAAAAAACAATTTGCTGCAATATTCTAAAATGATTTAATGATGTATTTAATAATTCTGTACTAGACAGGGCAAGCATAATCGCAATCAATACCCAAGTTATTAATTATATCAGGTATATTCATGCGCATGCTAATAGGAAAAACTCAATTGAAGTAGAAGATACTATTTTATGCAGTTTTAGTCGAATGTTTCAAAAAATAAAGAACTTTTGTATAAATATACAGGTTCTTGAATAATTTAGTAAAATATTCCTAAGACAATAAATTTTTTAATAAAAATAAAGGTCCATTCTATTGCGTCTAAGAACGAATAAGCTATGAAAGTTTGAATATTACCAACATAAAATCGCGAGTTTTAATAGGATGGATACTTCAAAGAGTAAACGCCAATAGGAGTTCACTTACCCCATGATTGAACAGCCTAAAATGAGAGGACACTCCTTTTATGAAAATAGGCAATTTAATGCTTTTTTGATTCGATTTGGACGCAAAAGAGCGACAAGAATTTTCATATGCGATTTTTCTGCCGGACTAGAAGATTGAATTTCAAAATGTGCCTTTATTAACAGATACTATACATCAAATCCTTTAGAAAAGGGAACTAAAAGCTAAATTTCATGATGAATCGGGATTTCCCTTAGTGAATTCCTTGAAACATTGCATGTATTTAATAAATACGAGGTGCTCTTAAAATTTGAATACTGAAAGATTCCGTTTTCCGTGCTGATTTCCTTTCTTAATCTAATATCAGCTCATACTCTAATATAATCTTGTTCTTATTTTCAATAGTTAATAAAATACTGTTTATTCATCCAATCAGGTTCAAGAAAAAATTTTAAACTTGCAGTGGATGATACTCGATGCCAATACAGTTTTTTCTAATATTAATTCGTTAATTTCTTATTAATTAAAAACTTTCTTGCCAAAATTCTTCCTTTCCCCATCGCCAAATAAGTAACGAATTCAGTTTGTTTCTCCCCCATACCAAAGAGGTTAGGCTTGCTTTTCTAATAATTATTTCAAACAATTCTATTTTCTCAATGCTCGATGTATTTAAAATTAAACATTAATTATCCGATTTTTCGGATTCATTTTGAAGCACTTTCGAATTAAAAATTCTTAATCGGTATTGCGTTACCCCAACTGGAGTTGAATATTCAACGCTAGTATAATTTTTGGATCAATTATTTATAGTAAGAGTAATTAGGCCGAGATTAACTGTTAGGTAGGGCGTTGGATTCGCATCTCTTGTGCTGCGAGCTCAAACCCACCGGTCGAAGACCGATTGAGTATGCGATGGACGCTAAATTTATTGTGGTCATAAATTCCTCCATGTCGGGAGTTTTACCGCTGGGGATATTGTATCAGAGGTGATCGTTCTCTATTCCAGATTTAAATTACGACCTGTGGATGAATGAAATCCGCCCCGTGGAAAGAGCTGTGATGTTAGACTTCTGCCTTCGGGTTCTCTGGGGTTCATACTCAGAAGCTACCTCACCCTTCCTTCCATTGTAAAGTGGAACAAGAGAATAATTGTAATCATTGAATACAAAGCAACTAAAATAAAAGAAAATTTGTTGAACTAATTAGAAATTGCCCCAAAAAATATATTTCTTGTTTTTAGAAGTGTTTCAGTTTAGCAAAAAACCATTCTTATTGATTGGAATTTCCCTCACTTCCATTTCATTTTAAACTTGAAGTTTCATGGGCTAAGTTTCAAATTAGTTTTAACTCAAGTTGAGTTCATTCAAGTCACAGTGGCTTCTAAAGTAGTTCGAGGTACGACTCAAAATTTGAAACCCGAAATTTTGGATATTATAACTTTGAATGAACAAATTATATATTTCGTATAACTCGTAGCGGTTCTAATGATTTGAATCAATTGAATGAAGATACGGTTTCGCTTTTTAAGTTTAACTCAAGTTTTTTCTTCCAAAAAAACTTGGTTTTACAAATTCGATAACCATCAATTGAATTCTATTAGCTCTTATGCTGACGATGTCATAGAGTCATCTAAAATTTTATAGTACAGTTGTCATCGGATAACTTGCCTCAATATTGAGATGGCGCTCGTGGATGCGAGACAAGATTGAAAATATTCATCTGTAATCCATGCGATTCGTATCTGAATACTTCTAAAATATTTGGATACGAATTTTAGCAATTTATTTTAAAATTTTAATTATGATTTTTACTTCGTTAGATACTAAATATTTCTCTGAAAAAAACGATTTTACATAACTAAGTCATGGATCAACTATTTAAATAAAATATTTAATTGAAATTTTTAGAGCGCTTTGATCTCGGACAAACAGCTAATTATCAAAGACGGCTAGTTTGAAATAAAATAAAGGAGTAAATTGGTGTATTATCTTTGAAAAAGGATCAATTTTAGAAGATCTCAATCTGCGTATGTAATTTTATTTTGAAACCTCATATTTTGAGGACTTCATTTATGTATCTCTTTATGTCGCCTGTTGAAATCTAATTAAATTTTCTTTAAGACATTTTTAAAATAGCTTTATTATTTGTTTTTTTGAAGCCATGGGAAAATTTACAGCTACTTCTGAGTTTCGCTTTGAATTTCTTCAGTTAGGTGAAAAGAAAAATAATCGAAGGTTTGGCATATTTCTCCTGTAGAAATACTTGCAATTTGATCTCATCGCTATAGAGATACTTAAAGATTTTAGAGAGAAAAAAATTTCTACATACTAAAAATTTCGTCTCGCTATTATCTACTAACCTATTCGCTGACGAATCTCACACTCATCTTATTGAACTAGAGTAGATTGGGACTGGAAAGAGCTTTTTCGAGGCTTTATATCTAGAAATTGTGTTTAAAGTTCATTTTAACTTTTCTGAAATTTTCTGCTATTTTATTGAAAACCTTCAACAACGTTCCAAAACTTCTTCGTATACTCTTACAAGTATTCTCTCCCCCCCCCCTTCAGTATAACAATTATTCGTCTTGAGCAATGGATGTCAAGAACTCGGGCTTGAAATTTCTGAATTCCTCAGATGCGACTTACGCTTCGCATTCTGTTCAAGAAAGCGAATGTGCCCTTTACTCAATCAATCTTTGGCAAAACTACAATTTGACTGACACAACTGCCATTCTAATAGGTAATATAAAAATTTTAATATTCAATTCCTACTTAGGTCAACATTTTTTTTTATTTTAATTACTTTATTAAATAATTTCAATTAAAGTATGAATACACATGACAAAATCACAATATTAAGTGGCCAAATAGAAAGCGAATTTCCTCACAATTTTCCATTCTTCTCGACGCGTATCTCAATCTTAAGGTTATTAAAAGAGAAATGACCAACAATGGATGACAAAGATTTTAAGGTGAGAAATTGGAACTTAGAATAAAGCTTAAAATTTCTTCCCTTTTATTTTTGGGGAAAATTCCTGCATTCTAACCACTAAGCCACACTGCTAATTCACCCTCGAAAATCATTTCCTTAAAACATACTTAAAGCAAAAATGTTCAAAAGTTTATAAAAAATATTTATAAACTTTTCGCAATAATTGAACTCTGAACTTCAACTTCGCATGAAAATGAAATACTTCTATTTTACCGATTGAGAAGCTGCATTTTGATTCCAATTCTCCTTATAAACTGATAAAACTCCATTAAAAATATTAAAGATTAATTAAATTTAATGAATTAATATTTGAAAAACTGTATTAACATCATCCACTGCACGTTTACACAAAAATATGCATTTGAACTTGATTGGAGGAATAAAAAATATTTTATTAACGATTGAAAATTTAAATATATAAATATAAAGGGGTAGAGTGTGAACTAATAGTATGAATTGAATATTCACTGACTAAATTTCATTTAAGTCGTTGCACTTAAGCATTGCATTTGTTTGCTACGAATGTAGTGGACGATAGCAGTCAATAACATGTAGAATTCCGAGTTTAAAATTTAGTTATAATATATTAATTTACAAGTTACATTAATATATTATAACTAAATTTTATTTTTGGGAAAATTCCTGCATTCTACCTGAAGTGTTTTTACAAGTAAAGGCGATTATTTCAACAGTTGTTTGAACAGTCATAAGTCAAAATAGAATTTATTGAAATTGGCAAATTGTAATCGTATCTGAATACGGAGGTCATTTTCCCCGTTCAAGTAAGATAGAAATGCAGCTATTCATTCAAACCAACGAATACGATACTTTCTCTTGCATACTAGCAAAAAGTAAAAAATAAAAATAAAATTTAACTTGTCTACTTCTGACTTTGCTAACAGCCAATCAACAGAGACCCAGATATAGCTTCTATTGCATGCACAGGATTTAAACTTAAATTTCCACAATTTAAAAATTACATTTCTCACTAAGTTTGAAATAAAATTCTTCCTCTGCTCCTTTTTGATGGCTTTTTCTTGCGTTACTCAGACATAAAATTTTTGGAAAGGCAGGTCTGCTTTGTCGGAAGATGTTCCCCTGGAATGTATGAAAACTTGGAAGTTCATTGAGGTGCCACTTATCTTTGACGCCAGCATGCTCCTCTGGAGTTGCTGATTGTGACTTAAAACCTTCAAAAAGAGGACATTTTTGGCCAAAACAGAAAGAAAGCGCAAAAGTATTTCAACTGATGATATGGCACATTTTAAAACCAGTCACAGGCATATAAATATTTTGCCTTTGATGAAGTCAAAGATTGAAGTCCTAACTTTCAGGTGTTAAAATTATCAGGCATCTTAGAGATACGAAATATGAAAAGTTTTTTTGTAGCATATAGGTGCTTAAAAGTAACGATTTCTCCCGTGAATTTTAGAACAGCTCAAGACGTACTTTTATTCCTAGAATATTGTAAAATTCATAAAAAAATTATCGCTTGTGTATTGACTCCAGCTTTCTATACTTCTTTAGAAAAGGCACATACTCAAATAAAATACAGCACTCAGATTTTTCTTTAAAAACTATCTATCTAAATCCAAGCAAAAGCAGAAAACACCCTTCTCCGTCCGCCACACAAGCTCTTCTCCCCTCTCCTTACAAAAACAACCCCAAAAGGGATGGCGAACCTTGACTGCCATTGGAGACGTCTCGTTTCCGCAGACGTCGCCAATGGCAGTCAAACATCACAGCTTGAAAATACGAATCAAAGATATTGCAACTGATCGATAAAATATATTGTGTATGTACAGTTTTCAGCTCATTAAGGGCTCTATCAGACATCGATGACTGACCTTGAACTTTCGTTCCTACCTCATTACTCAGCGTGACTATTTCCCGCACAGACTGAATTCGTCACCGTTGAAACACACTATTCGCTCCCGCTGCGTAAGTTCTCGACTAATGATATTCATTAAAATGAAACTATTTTTAGATAACTAAGTATATGCCGTCTTATCGCTACCTTACATTGATTTCCGTTTGTCAACATATCAAAGAAATCAGTTATACATGAAGGACTCCAAAATGAGATATCGCAGAAATAGAATCAATCGAAGTTTTAGTAAATTTAAGATATTTCTAGAATAGACTAGAAAATCTATAACGAACATATATTCCGATATAGAGAAAGACAATGCTTGAGAATCGATTCTTATCTATGGTTAACCTTTAACTTTCTTCCAGCTATATGTTTATTATAATTTGGAATAAATTTTGACAAAGATTGGCACTCATACTAAAATAATGCATCTATTATATGTATGATGTGCTCGAATATAACAATCAAACACACTACTTTTTTTAATGTATATTGTTACAGAAATAGTAATTCTCACGGAAGAGCGATAAGAAAATGCAGAATTTATTGTCTATGAAAACACGTATTAAATATACGCCAAACTAACTATCAATTCACAGCGGATTATATATACTTATTCAGCTCAATTCAAATAACAGTGGAGCCATCGATTTGCACGGAAGCAAGAGAAAAGACTATCTGTCCAGCTCAATTAACTCCGTAGATTGTTCTTCGAACTCAGCTGATTCCCTGCCTTTAAGGCGCATCTTAAATAGCGTCCCACTGAAGTGGACGGGCAAAACTAGAAAGTGCTCATTCGTTCCGGACGAATCTAGAAATTTCTCCAGTAACAAATCTATTTCTTGGCTTCTACGCTTTTTAACGTGTAGTAAAAACCCATAAAAGACTTCATGCCGCCAACGCATCTATATCACCCAATTGTTAAAATATAGCGATCTGCTGTAAATTCCCTTAGAACAGTCTTTTCTCGCTAACTCGAGGATTCCATTACAATTTTATATTATTTACACTATTTGCGCAATAATTCAGAAATACAATATTTACATCTAATTTACACAAAATTCATAACCATATTAATCATTTGCAGTCGAATGTCTTGTCTTAACTCCCACCCAAGACAGTGCCTCATTTTGAAATTCTATTCATTTTTTATTATTATTAAAGATACCTACAGAATGTTAAAATTGTGTCGATTGATTTTTCAGTGAAACTAGATTTAAAGAAGTTGGAGTTATTTTTTGGTATTAAGCAGGTCCATGCACTAAGTGAATTATGCATTGAATTGTCTTTCCGACTAGAAAGGGTTAAAACGTGCAGAAACGCTATCGAGTGAGATCTCTGAAACGATATCGCGTTCTGTAGTAAAAGTGTTATATCAGAATAAATCGCAAAGGATTGGTGTATAATAGTTGAATGCGAATCATTT
This sequence comes from Argiope argentata, assembly GCA_026289955.1. Lineage (NCBI taxonomy): Eukaryota > Metazoa > Arthropoda > Arachnida > Araneae > Araneidae > Argiope > Argiope argentata. The sequence continues at coordinate 22,657 of JAOUZG010029375.1, forward strand.
GAGAAAATTTAGGATTCACTCAATTTATCGTGCCACTCTTGGCGAGATTGATCCCTGGTATGTGGTTAATAGTATCCAGAATTCGTATTTAATACGAGTTTTTCACAACTGATTGAAACAAAAAATGTCTACTCTAGGACGGAACGTTTTCAACATTTCATTATGTATCTCCATTATAAATCTAGGCTTAACAGACGGTCAAATCCTTGTTGGTTTGGCAGGAAAGTTGAAATCTATACTATTTAAGTTCAATCTGCGTATTTATATTGACCTCTACTTTTTAGATATCTTTTTAACTTGTATTCGAACAGTTGGCCCTTAAGAAAATTTTCGAAATTCCATAGAAATCTGGAAATGTGGAGTAAAAAAAGCATACCAAATTTCACCCTGCCAGCTCAAAGCCTTTGAATTTTTCAGACAGACTATTTCTCAAACAAGGGGTCTAAAACAAGAGGATTTGCGAAAATCTAAGTTTCGTGTGCGTAAGTGTTTGGGAGGGGGTGAGGGCAAGAATATTATAGTACTTTTTCACTACTTCTAATACGGGAAAATAACCGATCTGCAAAACATTTAAATTTTGGAAAGGTGCATGATTTTTAGTTTATTACGCTCTTCATTTAATTAGATTTGAAAAACTTCGTTTTAACTGAAATTTAAATTTTAGAAAAACTAAGTGAGCACTTATGAGGCAATAAAATTGTATGACCAGAAATTCGGCAGTCAATCTTATAAAGGATTTTGCATTAGTTTAATCAAATATTCCATATCATACAATATACAAATATCATGCCAGCTTAAAAACCTTGTTAAAATGCAAAGCAACGCAGGAAATATGCTAGTATTGATGCAGAAGTTTGATTCATAGGCATAAAATCCACTTAATATTTAATAAATCCATTTTATTTGCAGATAAATGAAGACATTTCCAGAAAACAGAAAATATCTTGAAATTTGGAAACTAGAGTATATGCTAAATCTACTTTATAATAGAATCAACAAATTTCCAAGATATATGAACGTTTAGTAATAAAATGGCATTGCTTAGCAAAATTAAGTATTGAAAAGGGATTTTATATTTTGAATTTGAAGTTTTATAATCATAATAGAATTTTCCAACATACCATGAAGAAAAATCCTTTTTTTCCGCACTGCATCCTTGATATTCCTGCGTTCCCAGAAGTCGAGGAGCACTGTCACTCTATTTCACCAAAAGCCAAGTCACCAGTGGAACAATTTCTCGTTTCATTTCATAGTTTAAAGAGGGCACAATGTTGCCATCGGGAGATCTTACTGTCCTTGTCCTGAATAAAAGACATTTAAGAAATTAAGTAATCAATATAAATCACAAACACCCATTAAAGTACGCACAAACACCCATTTAAAGTACGTTGCAAAATGCATGAGCACATATATAATTTTTACTAAATTGAAAAGTATTGATCTACATTTGAAAGTATTTATGAAATTTTATTAAAGCAAGAGAAGTAATTTATACGAAATTTAATACGTGTCGTTTAAAAGCCTATTTCTCTTCAAATTTTTTTAAATTGTTATATTTGAACATGTTTTGGGGATGAGGTTTTCAACGTCAATAAAATCCCGTAGGAGAAAAATTGGAATTTTATCTGCATGAGCATCTCAAAAAAAGCTTTTAATAACGCGTTGCCATCGCATTTAAAAAGCTCCAATTTAAAAAAATAAGTTCATTACAGCAGTAAATAAAACCTAGGAAAATGTCATTTTTATCACGCTATTATATGAAATGAAATAACTAGGGAATGTGATATTTTTTGAAGCAATCAATGCGAAATAAAGCTTTTTTGAATCGTTTGCAATATTAAAGTGACTCATTGGATGAAACAATTGAAATGAATAAAAATATAATTTAACTTGCATGAGCACGTGGTGCTTGGCCGTTCGAGAAATGATGTTCCGACATGATACATTGAAATATGCATAGCAGATTTCCTTTTAATCTTTATAATTAGTATGGGGCGGTAATACACTTAAAAGTCATTGAGAAAAGAGCAAGTTAAAGCCTTCATTAGTTTATAACGAAAATCGAATGCCTTAATTCCTTCCCAATAATTATCAAATAAAGCAGGAAGCAATTTTGGTGACAGGTTTTCGTAGCTTTATATCCAATTAACTTTCCTGCAGAGCAGTGCATTCTGCAACTGTTGATTTTCACATCATACAAATGGGAAAATATACAAGTTTAAAAATGCTAAAACTACGAGTTCTCATTTTACTTATTTATGAATGCAAAATCTTACCGTGCACCATCTCAGATCTGACAACAAGGGATTTGAATTCGAATCTCAAATTACACATTTCTGTTAGCTCAAATCTTAAATATTCGACGACTTCCATAAACCTCTGCCATTTTTTCCTTTTTTTTTTTTTTTTTGAAACCTACGAATCTTCAAATCCCTCTATATATCACTGCTCTGCCTTTCATAACTTCAAAGGACTCACCTGAGGATAAAAAAAGAAATCAGACCCTTTTTCTGCTTTCAATTTCTCCCTAGCGGCATGCTTTCATGGATTAAAACGCATGCATAAAACTGGAGCATTTAGTTTCTACATTAGTTATTTAGAATTCTCGGAAGAATATATGACAGATATAAATTAGAAATAAAAGAGTAAATATTTAATATTATTTCTTTTCTAGTATTGCTTAACTAGTATAGCAATAGATTTGATGTCTTTTGTTCATTTCCTGAAACTGAAATAGTTCGAGGATTATTGGAGAAGAGAAAGTCTAAATCAAATTTGTGTTAGAATGACAGATGATCTAATTAGTCAATTATGCTGCAACACATTAACAAGTGAATGATTGTTATATATCCGTGCATCAAACGTTCATTCGTTTCACTAACTGGACAAATCTCTTATATATTTTTGGCTCTGAATTTGATGCAAAGTTTCAACCACCATGCTCTCTCCGAACTCTCCTAATTTTTATATTTCTCCCAGATAAGATATAAAAAATATTCTTTCGCATTTATGAACAGAAAAAGCGCATTTATAATCATATCTTCTGTGCAACAGACCAAGCAAATTCAATCAAAATCAAATCAGGGCTAAATTTGATCTTTAGTGATGAATATATATATA
>JAOUZG010029375.1:40776-51706 GCA_026289955.1 Argiope argentata
TATACAATTTTAAAAGAGGTATATATAATAAATTACCATTTTCATTATTAATTAGAAAGATGCACAAATGTATTGAGAGCGCGTATGCTGCTTTCCTAAAGACATATTGGAACTAAGATGAATAAAAAACAAATATGTAAGTGAAAAAAGGAGAAATCCGGCCTGATGACTTTCTCAAGGGTCACCATCAAGCAAGAATTCCACTAAAAAGTGGAATTTTTATCTGTAAAGAGTTAGACTATTGTCCAAAAAATTAACTCTTTTATGACCCGAAAAATTTCAAATTTTAAAGTAAAAGAGGCATCAATTTTTAGCACAAAAAAAAAACAAATGACAATTAGGAAAAAAAGACAAAACTCACAAATAAAATTCTAGATTGAAGAAAAAATGTACAACAAAATACTAAATACAATAAAAAAACAAACCAATATTAGCAAAAGAACAAGTAAGAAAATCAGAAGTCTAGAACATACCCTTAAGAGAGAGATATGCACCTAAGCAGTGCTAAAGAGGAAATGAAACATACTAGAAGAGATTGAGGCGAGTGCCAAATCAGGAAGGAGATACTGGAAAAGAGCCGTCTGGGCCAATCAGAGATTATCTTAGGTCGTCGAAACACACACCCGAGACAAAGACCGAAGATTTAGCTAAGGATTGCGTAGATTATTCGATTTCGGGCTTTTTTAATTCAAAATATTTTAAGTTTTTCTATGTTTACTATCTCATGGATAAAAGGCAAACATAAGGAGAAGATTTTTAATATAATAAAGTTAATTGTATTTTCCTCCGATTTTTAGAAGCACCGGAAAGTCCTATTGAAATTGGATGTAAGTGTAGATTTAACGCTTACATTAAGGTTTAGAAGGTTTACATCTCTTCGACTAACCCACTTGTAGGCACAGAATTTTTACAATAAATTAACAATTTTTAAGAAGATAATTCTTCAATTCCCCGGAGTCCGCTATGCACTTGCTTCGGCGTTAAATCTACACTTACATCCAATTTCAATTCAAAATTTCATTTCAGTTGCTCTTTATTAAATAATTACACTTAATATAAATAAGACAGATAAACAATATTAAGCGGCAGAATAGAAAGCAAACTTCCTGACTATTTTCCATTCTCCTTTCTATATATGGTGTTCGAACTCGTAATTCAAGGGATGCGAATCCAACGCCATAGCAACCAGACTGTGTAGGCCTAACGAGTAAGATTACTAAAAATATTTGATCAAAAATTATACTAGAGTTAAATTTTCAACATCAATTCAGGATTCAAAGTCAATTGTGATAACTTAAAATGCTTGGTTTTTCTACACCAGTTAGGGAACACAATAAAGATTAGGAATTTCTAATTTTCTTTATCCTGTATTATTTTATTCCAAGAGTACTTCAAAATGAATCGGAAAAATTGATGAATTAACAATGTTTCATTTTAAATACATCAAACATGATGAAAATAAACAGAATCGTTTAAAATAATCGGCCGAAAGCATGTTAAGTCTAATCTCATTAGTATAGGCGAAAAAGCAAATTGAATACGTGACTTATTTGTTGGTGGGGAAATGAAGATTTTTGGCGAAAAAGTTAGTATTTAGTTAATTAATAAAAAATTAATGAATTAATATTTCAAAAAACTTTATTAGCAGTACTGTCCACTACCAGTTTTAAAAAAATTTCTTGAACTTGATTGAATAGATAAAAATGTTTTTTATTAACAATTGAATATATATATATATATATATATAGTGAGAGAGAAAAAAGAATTGAAAAACATGCCCGCGACCTGGCCTAGTGGTGACGCGTCTTCGTAATCTGGGCGTCCCTTGCTCGAGCCCTCGTTCAGGCATGGTTACTCTCTACCTTGTGCTCTATCTGCCAGGTATGTGAATGACCCCTTTGTAAAAATGGGTCGTGCAAACGAATGTGTGCGTTATAATCTGTATGTGAGTGAATGAAGGGTATGAATTAAGGCCGAACCGTAAAAAGGCTTGCGATGCATTAATCTCTTACATATACTCTACTAAAACAGGATGGAGCAGCTAAAACAGGATACGCTCTCTCAGCTTAAAATCACTGTTAGTGGGCTTGCCTATGACAAATGCCATAAGAAAAAATAACAACAAAATATGAAAAGCATTTGAAATGTTGAATCTCTGCTAAATGTTTTTTTTTTAATTTTAATACACACTTAGTTAAAGATTTAAAACTAAATATTCAGGAATTATTCATGTTTTAGAAACATTTCTTTGAAAAAGTTAACTTCAAAGAAAATGCCCATTATTTTTTTTTCTTTAAGCGTTTTGAATTGTATGTATATATACACGACTGAGAGTTCAGCTTTCTCTTTTCGAAGTGAATTGTGACTTAAATGTTTATTGTCGTTTAAATTACAAGCATTACACATTCGAATCAATTTGAATGAAAATCTAGTTACTATTATATTTTAGAACGTTATTTTTATATCAATCTTAATCCCTAATTTATTATTGGAATTTCGGGTCTGTTTTATTTTTTGGGACAAAACAGTTAAATGATTAATAATTATCTGTCAGTCTCTAAATTCTTTCAAATGTGAATATTGAAAATTGACTCTTTGTTTTGATAATAAATCTGTAGATATGTTTTAAATTTTTATATCCAATCAGTTAAGAGAAAGGATGTTAAAAAGTATACTCAATTCTTTTCCTCTTATGATAAAGTTAAATACAAAGTTTGTTGAAATGTGGAAATATACGAGAAAATCCGACATTTTACTTTTATACTCGAGTCTGATTCAAAAGGATCTAATTTAAAAACATTGTTCGAGAAAATATTTTAGGTTGATATAGTTTTTATAGGTGTTAATGATTTTTTCAATTATTTATTCTTTATATAAAGTTTTAAGACTTGGAAAAATTTGCTAGTCCTGTCTTTGATCCTTTGCTTAAGAAAATTCAAGCTTTTGCTTCATATGAAAATATTCGAAATAACTTATTTAAAATTTCTATTTTTATAAAATCGATTTTTCTAATTTAAAATATTTACACCAAGATACTTAATTTTTTAAAAGTAAATGAAAAATGAAATAAAATCTTAGTAAGGAAAAGAAATAATTCATTTAGAAAGAATGCTTCTTTTTAAATTCTACACTTTTACACTTTCAATGAACATTTGAAATGTATTTTAAATTAAATATTTCTTGTTTTCAGAGATTATTTATTGCTAAATAATCAAATTTCTTTTATGATAGCTGTGTACTATTACAACTATGTTGGCGAAGCTTGGTGGCTTTTTCTTCGAAGAATGTGTATACAATAAAATTGAATTTATGCATTATTCACAACTTAAAAGTGATAATTACTTCATAAATATCAAATTTATGAAGTAATATAAAAAATTTCATTAAATTTTAATTAATTTAAAGGTGAAAAATACGTCAAAAAGTAAATTAATTTGAGCCAAACATCTTTATTTTATACAATACTATTTTATTTATTTTGTAGCGCTGTTATATTCAGTTCATAAAGATAGGTTATAAGACCATTATTATAATTCAAGAATGATTAATGCAGATTATATTTCATATTTAAAAAAAGCAAAGCTATATCATGTCAACATCATTTTTTATTCCAACAACAAGCAACTAGAGTTGCCAATTCTTTTAGAACAATCTTGTTGAAACAAAGATAAAAATACATAGATATAGCTGCTACACCACTCCTTCCCTAGTAACAATGGAGTTACGATACAGTTTTCAACAAGAAATTTATACAGATATGAGAGGAATATATATATACAAATGAAATAATATTTTGATATTATTAAAATTGTCTTTACAATTTCGTTTCATTAAATCTAACAAAAGAAAATTGCATCTTAGGAAGAAAAGTCATAACAAAATTCTTAATTATTGCAGAACATAACAATTTAAGAAAGAATGCTTAATTCTTGTTACAGTATATAGAAATCAATATATTTAATTTAAAAATTAGCCTATCAAAATACAAAAACAATAGATGTCGCCACATTTCTTAGAAAGTATTATTATTATTTATTGGGCTTGAGCAGATTATTACAGCTTTGGAAAAAAATTAATAATAAAGTGATATTTATTTAAAAAGTGAAACTACAAGAATGTATCGCTTCACCTCCTATAGAAAGAGGATATTTTGTCAGAGTAAAATCTCATGGGCAAATTAAATTATGCGTTCATGATAACAGGCTCATTGGAAATATTTAGGAAACGGCTTTTCGTACTATGAAACCGCAGATCTGATATATAATCACTATTCAATTCTATGGATAAAACAGGTTTTCTGTGTAATTCGATGATGTTATACCATATGCGCAACTATGATGCAATTCATTACGAAGAAGCTGTTGCGTAAACCAAGTTGAAAATAAGTTTCAATATATATGCATATGAATAAAATATACGTTTGTTTGTTTGTTGTGTGTGTGCACGCGTTTGTAGAAAAAAATTTCTGCACAGAAATTATTGTGATATATTTCTAATTTCATAGTGAGTTATAATTATATGTCTTTTCAGCAATCTATACATAATATAAAAGGAAGTCTCTTGAAAGCATCTGTATGTTGGAACAACAAAAACCTGAGAAATAGTTAATGGATATTAGAGATATTTATACCATTTTGTAGAGCCTTTATTAGGGAAGGTTTTATTAAATAAAAATCATATCAAAAGGAAAAAGGGGAGTTTCATAATTGCGATTTTAATTTATCCCCGCATGTGCGAAAACCTCAAAATGCGCATGTGCAAATATAAAGTACTGTGATATGCATATGCGATACATTTTTATGTTTATATCTGATTTCAAATATTGATTCAAATCTCATTATACCAAAAAGAAGGAAATCCAACCTCGAAATGACCGCTTGCCTACGGACATATCATATTTTTATCTTTCTAACGGTCTAAATATTTGAATGTGTGCTATAAAATTTTTTTTGTCTATTTTTGATAATTTCTAAACATATTTTTATATTTGTTTGAGGTTTCGTTACATTCCCATCTCATATCGGTTGGAGTTTAGACTTAAGTTTAAATCTAATTTTTCTTCTTGGATGCCATGCTACGGGCAACGCCGTGCGAATACTGCTAGTGTTTTATAAATTCAAAATTTTTAATCAAACTATACATGACAGCAACTCTTTTATAGCGAGTACAATTCGTTCCCTTATCTTGTTCCTATGCATGGAAATATATATAAAATAAAACTTATTTGAGTTATCTTTGTCTGGGACAGACAGACATAATACCAAAAATACATTTTTTGAACTCAGAGAGTTCTAAAACGCTAATATTTTTAGTGATTATAATCTTTTTCTTTCTGTACTTCGTATACAAGAAAGCAAAAAAAAAAAAAAAAAAGACATTTTCATACCAATTAAGAGCAAGAACGGTGATACGCGCAAATAAATTTGGCTTGTCATTCAATACGTGCATGCCAAACAGAAACAATTCTGCTCCTCACAAACACCTTTCGACGTATCCTTCAGAAACGTGACGCAACGTCGGTAATTCGCCCGGGAAATTATTGCTCCTCATTTCCGCCAAGCGATTCCACAGCTACAAGGTGCTGCAACATCATCACTCCGGTAGAGATTCGGAAAAAGTCGTTTCGCCATCTACAGTGAAATAGGAAGTATTATTTTTTTTGAGGGAGGGGGAGGGGGAGTTTTTCTTCTGTTCTTGCTGTCATGTGTTCTTCAAATTCGAAGAATTTTATTAATATCTAATTGAGGACACGATTTTCTTTGTTCGGAATTTCATACTGAGAAATCTTAACGGGTGTTAAAGGGATTAGATGGACGACAGAAAAATTATATTTTGTTTCGAGAATTATTATGGTCAGGCCGCCGTGGACTGTCGGTAAGATTTGAGCATTGAGACCTGAATCCCCTGAAGAACCGTCGTGAAAGCGGGTCTGATGCACGTTAAATCCGTTGGGATCAAACCTCCTCTCGCTTGTGTGGCGGGAAGTTTGGAGAGTGGCTCGGAAGTCGCCCTCATCATCTGACCGCGATATAAATTTCAGATCCTTTAGAAAACAGACCTAGTGTTGCTTTAAAACGGGACGTTAATATAACTTAACTAAGCTTATCTGTTCTAAGTACCTTAACTTACTATTAATATCATATCAGAACATGATGGTGTTTTGGAGATGAGGTTTTTGGAGTCAACGAAAATCTGTAGGGGAAAAAATATTATTATTTGCACGAGCATCTCAAAAAATCAGCTTTGAATAACGCTTTGCTATTGCATTTACAAAAGCTCTGGTTTTAAAAAAATAAGTTAATGAGTACAGCAAATAAAACCTAGTAAAGTATCATTTTGAGCACGTGATTATATGAAAAGAAAAATAAATAGGACATGTGATATTTTTATACAATAAATACACGAGGCAAAGTTTTTTTTGGATCGATGAAAAAAACAGAGTTAAAATGAATAAATATATAATTGAACTCGCAGGAGCACATAGTGCTTGGCTGTTCAAGAAATGATCTTCTGACATAATACGTTACAATAGGCATAGCAGATTTCATTTTAATCTTTATTTATTTTTGACATTTCGAGGTAGCAGATTGGAGATTATAAATAAAGGTAATTTTCGGTACTGGTTGTTTCGTACACGCTTTTTCGATTCACCTTTAAAAATAGCGTTAAAGAAATGAAACAAATGAAATATACAGTTTTTGACTTTGAAAATTACTAGTTTTTATGTTGCGTACCGAATTACTGAATTTTCAGTTTTGAATCTGCAATCGAATGAAAAGTATTTGGTAATTTTAAATGCAAAAATTACGCGAAAGCGCTTTATTATCTAGAAAAATACACAAATACACACAAACAAACAAAAAAGATGCACCCAATGTTGTCCCAAGGCGCATGCGTATAAATCTAGTAACAACAATAAAAATAAATTATTACCGTAAAATATCCTTGAAAATATTTTAAAAAATTAATTGAATTAGAGAAAAAAAACCGAAAGAATATAAAATTTATTTTAACCTCTTAATTAAGAAATATATTCTTCTTGACAGTTCTGAAAAATGATTAACTTTATTATATTTGCCGAAATTTATTAATTTCCGCTTATTTGCTTCTCATAATTATTCACAGTTTTAATCACAAATAAGGAAATCAAAAAAAATTAGTTGTAATTATTTTTTTTAAATAATAAATTAAAAATATTATATTTTTAATATGATTAATATAAATAACAATTAGTATTAGATAAATAAATTATAATACAATTATTATTAGATAAATAAATTATAATTTAGTTAATATAGTTTTAAATAATAATTATTAATGTAATGTAAAATTTTTTTAACAATTAAATATAAAAAATAAACTGACTGAATAAAACGCCATTAGTTCAACATGTATCATTAGCATATTGGTAAGTTAAAAATGTGAAAATAGCCTTAATAAAAAGGGTCTCATTATGTGACTTTATTGACACGTATAGACATGTATAAATTCGCAAAATACTTCGGCACTTTTTAATTTTTATATTATTACTGTAAAACACAAATTAAAAACATCAATTTTTTTTCCTATTATTGTATGCTTTAAAAATGTCTTAAATAAAAAGTCTAAGAAAAAAAATATTGCGCGAATAAAATAAATTTCTAAATTTCAAACTCATTAGCAGGAAATATGTGATCATTACATTGAATACAAATACTTTGAAAAAAATGGTTTAATAAAATATCTAAGTTTAATTATAGATTCATTTTCATTTCATTTTATTACGAATGTATTTTTTCGAAAGTTATAGAAACGAAAAAAAAAAAAAGCTTTCCTTCGCAAGGATCGAGGAATCTTTTTCTTCGTAAACGAATTCTAACTTCTTTTTTTTAAGTAATATATATTATTCAAAAGCTCTCGTGCATTGAAAGAAAATGTCAATAGCACGTGATTCGGCAAGAACAGTCATGAAGTAGGAAATCCATTGTTGCCCAAGATTTCCACTCGAACATTATCACTTCAGAGATAAATCCAATTCTAGTTCTAAACGGTGCTCAAATTTTCTTCTTAAAGACAGAATGAGTTGAACAAAGAAACTTCTTAACTCTTGTTTCCATTATCAGCGATTCAAATGACATAAACCGCCGTCGGGCTCAACCGTTTTGTTTCTTTTCTTTCTTCAAAGCATTGCTCAACAAAAATGGACGCGCTTCGCTGTGCTTTGTTATTTATAATTATTTGTGTTTGATCCGACGAAAGTCAAAACATTTATTACAGCTACTATCATGGCAGATGGATTAAAGATGTCATTTTGTGATTCGGCGTTATGGGTACGTAAATTCTTCTCTAGTTAACTGATTGTTATTCTTGTGACAAACTATATTTCGTAATATCCATGGAAGTAAACAGGTTTCGCCATCTGTCGAGCATATTCGAAGTAAATACTACGAAAATTTTACGTTCTCGGACACAGTATATCTTTGCATTATTACTAATTGGCATACAATTAGTACAATTTACAATGCAATGTTACAATTGGCCTTTATTACTAATTCACACACAATTTTAATTTCAAAGTAAGTTATACTGTAAATGCACACTATTTTAAATAGAATATTATTCATGTAATAATCTAAATAAAAAAATATTTTATGAGCGTTGCATTTTAATTATAAAAACTAAACAAAAACTGAATAAAACGTATCAAGCTTATTAAAATAGTAGAGATAATCTCAGAAATATAAATTTGTTGTTTCAAGGTTCGCTAAACAGAAGATTTATTGTATGCATAAATTTTAGGTTTTTTATTTGGAAATTAATTCTTTGAATATTAATTTTTTTTTAAAAAAATCATTAATTAGATGCAACGTTTGTAAACAAGTTTAAAAAAAGCTATTTATTATTCTGTTAATGACGTAATTTAAATCTATAACAGTAAAAGGTCAGATGAATTGCCTTCAAAAATAGACTCAATTCCAACTTGTAGGAATCGCGCGACAAGCAGTTGATGCGTTAACCCCTTCCGGTGAAACGACGAGTATAGCTCTCGCCACTGGTTTTTCATGCCGTATAGAACAATCATGAGCTATACTCGTCAAACGACTAAAATTACTGTAAGATAATAAATTTAATTTAAAATTCCTAGTATTCTGCATCCGGCAGCACTTTTATTGCCCGTGTCAATGTAGTAGATCACTATCTTCATCTTCATCTTCATTGAAAGGATTGTCGGAGCACCCGACCTTTAGAGAAAAGGTCTATCTCCTTAATGATGTGGCTGTTAAAGTCTATTGCTTTTGATATACTACCATGACTTAAGGATTTAACAGAGCGAATTTCAATTTGTTTCTGTAATTTGGTGAAGCAACGTTCCTGATTGGCTAAGAGTTTGTGACTTTGGCGAATAAGGCTTCCTATTGGCTAAAACTTGGGAGAGGGTGAGGGAGTACGCTGCCGAAAGCGATCAGGGAAATTTTTAACTGTTGTTTCTGACAGGATGAAAATGTGTATAGCAATTAATATCGGTAGATGGCGCCATGATCTTGAAAAGGTAGTTTGAGTTAAAGAAGTGCACCTAAAAAGTTAAAGGATGACATTTTTGGGTCTTCTAATTTTGGGTATGTTTTTAATGGCCGAGTTATCAATATCATCTAGGTTTTTGAAAAAGGTAGTTGCAATCTTGTTGATAAAACTTTTAAGTGTTGGGTAGTTAATTGCGTGATGAATATCAGTGTTAGAGAAAAATCTTGGTGCTTTACAAATAATTTTGATGATATCATTTTGTTGCTGATAGATTATTTTAAGGTTGCTTTTAGCAGCGTACCCCCACACTGGGCAGGCATAAGTTAATACTGGACGCAAATAGGCTGTGTAAATAAGTAACTTATTATCCCTATTCATTTTTGAGTTCCTTGAGATTAGGGGGAAGAATTTTCTTGTTAGCTCTCGGAACTTGTTTTTAATATAGATAAAGTGGGGCCTCCATGTAAGTTTTCTATCTAAAATAATTCCTAGGTATTTGACGTTCTGAGACCACGGTATAAATTCGTTATTAAATTTAAGTTGGGGGAAGTTTTTATTTATACTTGCTTTGTGGAACATAATTGCTTCAGTTTTATTTGCATTAGTGGCGATTTTCCATTGGGAGAACCAGCCTTCAAGTGTTTTAAGATGTCTATTTAGTGCAATTTGAATAAAGTTGGGGTTTTTATTTTTTGCTAAGATGGCCGTATCGTCGGCAAAGATACATAGCATAGTATTGAACTGCTTGGGTATATCGTTAATATAGATGGAAAATAGAATTGGACCGATTTTTGATCCCTGTGCTACCCCTGCTAGTATAATTTTTTCGGTAGAAAATTCGTTTTTGATTTTTACTTTAAATTTTCTGTTTTTGAGGTAGGATTTAATAAGTTGAATTAAGTAATTTGGAACATTATAGTTAATTAATTTAAAGATAAGACCATCTTGCCATACCCTATCAAAGGCCTTTTGAATGTCCAAGAGTACAGCCGCAGCTTTTTGTTTATTCATGAAGGCTTCTTCGAGATATTCGGTTACTCTGTATAATTGGTGAGTGGTAGATAGTTTTTTCCTAAAGCCAAACTGTTCAGGTATTAAGATGTTATTTTGGTCAAGATGGTTTGTAAGATTTTTAAGAATAATTTGCTCAGTTATTTTACTTAGGGATGATAGTAAGGAGATAGGTCTATAACTTTGCGGGTTGGTTGGGTCTTTGCCGGGTTTATGTATAGGGACAATTGTTGCTATTTTCCATCTATTTGGGAAATACCCAAAAATTAAGATTTTATAGATTAGGATAGTAAGTTCTATGATAATATTATTTGGGAGATTTTTAAGCATTTTATTATTAATTCCGTCAACTCCTGGTGATTTATTGTTTTTAAGTTTTTTGATTGCTAAATTGATTGTGCTAGGTAATGGCGGTTCA
>JAOUZG010029408.1:0-16500 GCA_026289955.1 Argiope argentata
TTGTTTTGATTGCAGCAGTGAAATAGGAGCTTCGGTATTGAAGGTTAGACATCGGCGTGGTGTTTGCTTTTTTGCCGATTTTTTGTCTGTTTTTGTGTAGCTTTGCAAGCTATTTTCTTCGGTGGGCGTTGTTGAGGAAAAATGTACCTGAAAATTAAAGCGAATTCTCAGCGAAAGTTTGACCCTCACCCTTACGATAAATGCTTTTTTTTTGTCAGCCGATATCATCGGCATGGTGCGATCTAATTTATGAGAAATGATCAAAATTAAAATTCCGATTCAAGGATGACGTGTTCGGATTCAATGAAAGGCGCGTTTTTTCAATTACAACGATCAGTGCAGTGAACTACAATCATTGTCAGTAAGAATTTGTTGTTTAGGGTTAAAAAATCGCTTTGCCGTTGGAATTAGATCACTTTCTCTTGATTGTTGTTGTTTGTTCCTGCTCAGAGCAGTTGTAATTTCGTTCTTATTCTTTTGTCCAAGATCGATTGCATTTTGATGGTATTTTTATTTTAATCTAATCTCATTTCAGAAACTCAAATTCATTCTCATTCGGAGAACTTTTAGGTCGTTTTTCCAAGATAAGATATACGGACTTTTCAGCAACAATCAACTTAATTGATCACTTGTTGCCAAAAGATTCACACATGTACATGCTAAATAGTCCTCTATAACTTACAGCGAGAAAAAAAACATTATTATAATACTTTATGAAAGGTTTATACCTTTTAAATGAATTAATTATCGATCTTAGACTTTGCTCTAGCAAATACTCTCAGTCGATGGAAAGTGAAAATTATTTTTACACTCATGCCCAAAAATGAAGGATAATACAAGTTCAGGGAAAAAAAGAATCAGAAGCAAAACAAATGTGATTCAATTGTGAAGAATATAAAACAAAAGGTAAAGAGCAAAAAACAGGTGCTATATGTTTGATTTCATTAGTAAAAATTGTTATTCTTTGCTCCCAGGAGCAAATTATAAAAAAAACTATGTATAAAAACCAATATTATATGGTTAATATGGTAGTAAATTCATAGTATATCTCTCAGACGATTCATTACAGTCCGTACAATGCATAGGCAACGCATAGACTTTGCTCTAGCAAACACTCTCAGTCGAAGGAAAGTGAAAACTATTTTTACACTCAGGCCCAAAAATTAAGAATAATGCAAGTTCAGGAAAGAAAGAATCAGAAGCAAAACAAATGTGATTTATTTGTAAAGCCTATTTATTAAACGAAAGGTAAAGAGCAAAAAAAAACAGGTGCTATATGTTTGGTATCACTTGCAAAAATTGTGATTTTTTGCTCCCTGGAGCAAATTACAAAAAAACTATGTACAAAAACCAATATTACATGTTTAATATGGTGATAACGGCATATTATGTCTCCCAAATGATTCAATATAATCCGTACAACGCTTAGGCATGCTGAGTATAAAATTATGGATCTGATCTTGGGGAATAATACCACTCATCAAGAAATGCTCTCCGAAGTTTTATTAGACATTTAGGAGGAGTTGTCAGGCTGTAACTCCTCGACCAAAGGCTTATAAAGCGTTTACGAATAATTTTACTTCTTTGCCTGTATTCTTCATACATCACTCTCTTATCCTCTCTCTTTGTGACTTACTAACTGTGTCATCTGGTGGCTTCCTGCAATATGCATATGACTTTTGAAGATGTGTGTAATCATTTTATAGGTGATATATGTATTTTAGAGTTCGATATCCACGTGACTCAGAATTATCCTTAGTTTAGGAACATGAGTGTACTTCTGTGAATATTATTTGGCGGCGAGAACAGCAAGTCGTTGGCGAATATGTGATAAAAAACAATTCGACGTGCTTGGTGCGACCTTTCAGAGGAAATGGTTAAAAAGAAAATACAACTTATAATTTCTGGTCATAATGGGTTAATAATTGATAGCTTCGTCTTTTCTGTATAAATTTGGCTTCAGTTTAAATCAGGATTATTTAAATAAGTATGCATGTACAGTTATTTAAAATACCATCACGAAATAAAAATCCGATAGTAAAATAATAATTAAAGTAATCAAGAAATAAAAATGTATACCAGAGGCATGGAAGTGACCAGAACTCCCCTGGAAATCCTTGATCACAAATATCTTCCGAAAACAGAGAGCACTTTGCAAAACAATACTTAATATACACTGAAAATAAAAATATTTAATTTTAAAAAAGCTGTTTCCATTAGTATGTTTCCACTTATTAATATCTTGAACAATAATGCGACTAAATTGTATGAAACTCTTTGCTAAAAAATCTAATTGAATTAAAATGTGCATCAAATGTCACATTTTTTTCACAATTCTGTAGTATCTAGATATTTCGTTGCATGCTTCCACTTACTATTATCACGTTGAATATCATTATTATGATGCTACATGTAATTATTATATTGTTATATGTTTCCACTTATTATTATTATTAGAATATTTTGCATTGTCACATTTCCACTTATTAACTTCTTGAACAATCCTACGAGTATAGTAGATAAAATTATTTACAACAAGTTTTAATAGAATCAAAATGTGCATCGAATGTCAATTTTTTTCAAAATTCTGTAGTATCTAGATATTTTGTAGCATATTTCCACTTATTAACACTCACTTATTATTATTATTATAGTAGTATTATTACTGTGTTGCGTGTTTCCACTTATAATTATTATTAGAATATCTTGCATTTGCATGCTTCCTCTTATTAACATCTTGAACAATACTATAAATAAAGTAGATGAAACTCTTTACTACAAGGTGTAATAGAATCAAAGTTTGCATCGAATGTCCATTTTTTTTAAAATTCAGTAGTATCTAGTTATTTAATTGTACGTTTCTACTTATTTACATTAATTTATTATTATCATGTTCCATGTTATTATTATAGTGTTGCATGTTTCCACTTATTATTATTATTATTATAAGAATATTTTACATTTGCATGTTTCCTTTCATTAACATTTTAAGCAATAAGTGGAAACATGCAAATGCAAAACAATAATATATGACCAAAGTGGATGAAACTCTTTCCTATAAGGTGTAATAGAATAAAAGTGTGCATCGAATGTAACATTTTTTTTTTCAAAATTCCCTAATTTTTAAATATTATCTAATGAGTGCATAGTTTTCTTCCTATTTATAAATAGTGATAAATAAAAATAATATACCCAGAAAAATGAAATATTTTATATTACTGATTACAAATCCACAGAGTGATTGAAGATGGTTGGCATTTCAGCTTTTTATCCTCATTGTGGTGCTATCTAACATTTTAAAGTAATGTGTGTTGGAGGTTGGGGGGGGAGATAAGTGTATGGGTATAGGAGAGTTATATTTTGGTTTTATGTTATGTTTTTAAATAATTTAGCTAGATATTTACTTATCAAAATATAATATAATAAAAAATAATAACAAATAAATATAATTCTTACATTTAAGAATTAGTTGAGTTTTCGGAGATTTCTTAACAGTTATTAAATTTTAAAAAATATTCGTTTTAATTTATATCATAGTCATTCATATTTATTATCAACGTTAGAGAAAATCTTATCATAATTACATTAATGAGTTTTTTTCTTTGTTCGTTTTACTTAAATTATTAATGTAATAAATAATATCCCAAATATAGATATCAATGCAATCTGCAGTTCTGAAAAAGCTCAAAGTGATATGACTTTAAAGAACTTGTTTTTGAATTTTCGCAGGGCAAATGCTTTTAATAACATTAATGCAGTTTGGTATAGTTAGAAAATATTTCTTCCGGTTAAAATAATGAGCTGGTTAGGTAGTTCGTATCATTATTATTTGTTTTATTTTGCTTGCAACTTTTTTTAATGTAGAAAAAAACTTTAATTCTTAATTTTCTCCTGGACTGAAATTATAGCATGTTTAACTATCACTTATCAGAAAATCAGTGAATATAAGACTGTAATTACTTTAGGAAGTTCTTTTTAATGAAGTATAGAAAAAATAAAAAAGAAAAATCGGTATTAAATTTTAATTAAAAAAAGCTTTGGCCATGGATTCAATAATATTTCTTTGCTAATAAAGAAACAAAATCTAATTTGCATTTTAAGCAAATCAGGCTATGGCCATGGATTCGATAACATTTCTTTGCTCCCCAAATTTTATAAGGAGACTAAGCTTAACTCTTAATATTTTGGAAATTATTTCTCTATAATGTGTAATAAGGTAATCTCTCTGGTTGATCAAAAATTACTGAAAGTTGGCCATTATCATCCTATGGATTAGAGATCCAATTTGACTTTTACAATTTGAAGCAATTTGAATACATTCAATGATATGACCTATAAAAAACTGGTTTCTAAAGCTTTTCTTTAAGAATATTTGAAGTCGAAGGTTATTGTTTTTAATATTTTAGGCTTAGCTAAATTAGATTAATGTCTTGGATTTAAACTATGCGATGGATATATTTGAGTAGCTGTTTTTGCTTTAAATTATAAGATTGCCACCTAATTTTTCAATACAGGATATCATATCATATTATGGAAAAAATGATACATTTAATTTATTCTTTTGTAAAAAAATAGATATATTCAAATATATATGCATATTAACACCCTCATATATATATTTAGAGTGTAATTAATTAGACTAATGGTCTATTTTGAAATTGTCATATGACAAAAACAATGCATAACCTCTAACCCTTTTTCAGCCTTAAATATTATTTATTGGAAGTGCTTTTGGCTCACGAAAGATATACCTTTCACCAAGAATTTGAAAATTACTGTTTTTTAAAGAGTAAAAACGTCGATACCCGACGATAAAACAGGAATATATATCTAATATGTATTATTAATTTTATTTCATTTCCATTCTTTTGATGAAACGTTTTTTCCAGTTACAGTTTACTAAAATATATTTTTTTACCACATTAATCTTTTCAAAAGTTATTAAGATTTAATTTATTTATTTAGTAACTTATTGACATTATTTACCATATCTTATAATTTCAAGGTTTATCACTAAAACTCTTACGATCAGAGTATACTTGATACCTCCTCAATCGAGGCTCAACAATTAATTTCTTAACCACTGGAAGTGGGAGAGAGCTCCCCCAAATGTTCTCATGGAACTTTTAATCATTGCATTTGTGTATTATTATTCGCATGCCATTAGAGAATAATATATATGAAAGAGTCTATAAGAGTGTAATCTTTGGCAATTTTTTGACAAAATAATTGATGGGATATGAATACATAATAGCTAGAAAAAGGAATTGTACATTTTTGACACTTTTATTTCAATCGAAAGAAACAAAAATTTGTCATAAAATTACAACTACAATTCGAAAATCATATGTATAATTTACAACATTTTAATTTATCTCATTTACATGCTTGGGAAAGCTTAGACCGAGAGTCATCAATGGGTTTGGTTCCAAACATGAGAAATATCTACACTTTAATGTTTGTTGTTGTTGTTTCTACGGGCACTTGCCATTGAAAAGCTTCGCTGAGGCTTCGGCGATTTTTAAGCCGATCTTGTTTGAAGCAGCGACAACTAGGGCTAAAAGATTCTCACTCATCACATTCGCTTGCACAGCCCCTTTTTACTCGGGAGCACATTCACACACCTTACAGATAGAACACAGAAGAACAACCATGCCCAAACCGGAACTCGAACCCGGGACGTCCAGATCAAGGGGAAAGAGCGTTACCCCTACACCAGGACGCCAGCTGGCATGTTGATGTTAATTAATGCAAATGTTGAATGTTAAATGTGATCACTAATGCTAATGTTAAATGTGCTCACTAATGCCAATGTTAAATGTGCTCACTAATGCTAATGTTAAATGTGCACACCAAATTTTATCCCTAAAACTATTTTGTTTTGTAATTGTCTTGTTTATTTACAATCGGATAGCAGGACAGACAGATTTCTTTTGAATTTATTTCTCTCAAAAATTGAAAAAATATGTACTAATTTAGTATAAATCCCAAAAGCCAAATTTCATCCGTATAGTTCAATACTATGTGGACTTACTTCCAAAAATGGAAAATAGATAGATATGGTCATACACCAGCTTCCTCTCCGTCCCCCATTTTTTTTAACTTATTGAGGAGAAATATTGCTAAAGAATAATATAAAAATTTAAACTTCGTAACTTTTTAAGCAGTACTTTTATTGATTCGAATAACACAAAGCATAGCTCTTAAGGTTACCTAAAGCGTTTTTCCAGCTGATACCTCCTTTACTGCTTTGAGCTGGATAGACCTTGCATATTTCAAAAATACTGCACTATTTTCTGCTTGCTATCTCTTAGATAAATAATTCATGTATTATTGCTGTTATTACTACTTGTGAAGGACTTTTATTTTTAGAGTTTTTAAAAGTTGTTTTATTTCCCCTGATGCGTGTAAATCTTCGCATGCAGCTTTGCATTTTTTTTATCTACTCCATGATTAAAACATTTTTTAGTTAAATTTAACTTGAAGCTGTATTTTATCTTAATTCCATCGCATTGTTCATGAACTGTGTCACAAATGCCAATCAATGTAATACCACTTAATCCATTGAATACAAAACTTTTAAATTTATTTCAAAAACTATTTTACATTCTAAGAACATTCTATTTTAATTCTATTATATAATTGTTTACAACTATTTTTTTAAATATAGAATAAATATTGAAGCAACATTTAAAATTTACGGATGAATGCGAAATTTCATGTTTAAAATATAAAGCAATGGGAGTGGTCTCCGCAAAATATTCTAGCATACTCTCTGTTAAATATGCTATCTCAAAGAATGTCTTGCGTCGTATTGGAGTGCTACAATTCCATAATATCAAGCTTTGGCATCAATATATCATTTTTATTGAAACTATCTTTTAATCTTTGGCGAATTATTTTGTGATTAACTTCTTTCACGCTCTTAACCCCTTAACCGGTTAGCCCGTTCGACGTACGTGCATCGATTTATCAAATTTTGATAGTTGTAAACAAAAAATAAATCATTCATAACAATTATAATTCAATAGTAAAATGACTTCGAATACGTAGATAAGCCAAGTATTCCATGGATTTCCATTTGAATCAAAATAAGAAAATATTCCCAAAATAGAAGGTGTCATCTTATTAGATAGTAAGGAAAATAAATAAGTTAAGGGGTTAATTGTATTATAAAATCTAATTGGTGTTTCAGACACACTTTTCCCAATAGATTGAAAAGAAAATTTGATTCAGAATTTGTGGTCACTAAATTCTATACCAAATTTGACATCTTTAATTCACTATGCCTTTGAATTATCACGTTCATAATTTTTAAAAAAATAAATTGACAGAATGTTCATCCCTAGATCGATTTAGCTCAAAATTCGAAAGGTATTTAGACAATATACGCTAATACTGTGCATCGAATTTTATCAATCTAGCTCTTTTTGTCATGTGGTTATCGTGTTAAATTATAATCGTGCAATTAGACAGACTGACCTCTCAACTGATTTTTCCCAAGGTTTGATATAAATACACAAATTTGGTACAAAGATGATATACCAAATTTTATCCATATCAAAGCGTTTTGAAGAATGACTTTTTGACTGACAAAGGGGCATTTTCCAAAAATGCGTTTTTTGAACTCAAGGAGATCTAAAACGCGTAAATCTCGAGTCATTTTTTAGTTGCTCTACTGTTCCTAACGGCGTTTGCAAGAAAGTAATAAACTATTAGTTAAGAATCAAATAATTTTCCTAAGAAATTGGAACTCAAATTTATTGTTGCAATAAAATTAATATTTCATAAATTAGAAAAAAGCCGTACAGGTTTTTAAATTTTGAAGAAAAATTATTTTCCCCTCATTTATTAGTTAATATTTCAAATATTTTGCAACTGTTATCATTCCAAAGAGGGAAACTCAAATATTAGGATGAGAGGCATTCAGAAGTGATTTTACCTCCCTAGTAGGTACAAAAGCACTGTAAAGTTGGCTACTTCCAAACGATGACAAGGCATGTCTCCTACTAAAGCCAGTGATGATCAGCGTTTCACTGTAGCCAGTTCGCTGTATTTTCATTACCATCGTCTCACTGCAGCCAGTGATGATCTTTATAAAACAAACTCATTCCCGACAGTACTCAAGTTTAATTCCCGACAGTAATGTATTGGCGTCGGGAATCAATTATTCAGATTGTTCCGTACTGTAGCCAGTAATGGTCTTTATAAAACAAGATCAAACTTAATATCCCGTACTATCTCGGTGTTTGGCCATTTAGATTTTTTCGCACTGTAGACAATGATGGTCTTTATGAAACAAACTCACTTAATTAACGACAGTACTGTTTTTCAGTGTCCAGCCATTTAGATTTTTCTTTACTTTAGCCATTAATGGTCTTAATGAAACAAACTCAAAATTAATTCCCGATAGTGCTGTCGGTGTCTGACCATTCGGATTTTTCCTGTACTTTATCCAGTGATAATCTTTATAAAACTAACTGAAATTTAATTCCTTACAGTACTGTCTTGATGTCTGGTTATTAAAACTTTTCCCTACTATAGCCAGTAATAATCTTTATAAAATAAACTCAAATTAATTCCCGATAGCACTGTCTAGATGTCTGGCCATCCAGATTTTTTTATACTTAGCAGTTATGGGCCTTATGAAACAAACTCAAACTTAATTAACAACAGTACTGTTTTTCGGTGTCGGGGCATTTAGATTTTTCCTTACTGTAGCCAGTAATGGTCTTTATGACACAAACCGTTTCTTAATTCCTGATAGTACTGTCTGAGTGTCTAGCCATTCAGATTTTTCCATACTGTAGCCAGTAATGATCTTTATGAAAAGAATTCATACTTAATTCAAGATAGCACTGTCTCAGTCTCTGGTTATTTAGATTTTTTCTTACTGTACCCAGTGATGGTCTTTATGAAACAAACTCAAACTTAATTAACGACAGTACCGTTTTTCTATGTCTGGCCATTAAGATTTTTCTTTACAGTAGCCATTACTGATCTTTATGAAACAAACTCAAACTGAATTCCCGATAGTACTGTCTTGGTGTCTAACAATTCAGTTTTTTCATGTACTTTAGCCAGTGATAATATTTATAAAACTAACTGAAACTTAATTTCCAACAGTACTGTCATGATGTCTGGGCATTAAGATTTTTTCTGTACTTTAGCCAGTGATAATCTTTATAACATAAACTCAAACTTAATTTTCGACAGTACTGTCTCGGTGTCTGGCCATTCAGATTCTTTATACTGCAGCAGTGATGGGATTTATGAAACAAACTCGAACTTAATTCTCTACAGTACTGTCTCTGAATCCGACCATTCAGATTTATCCTTGTGTCTCAAACAGGTCAGAATAGTCGTTTAGTAATTACTGTTGTTTGCATTTACAAAGTCATTATTAAAAAGCTATAAGTAATAAAATATTGTTTAAATAAAATATTAGAATAAAATTTATAAACCCATCATGATTTTGATTTGTTAAATATCATTTACATGAAGGAGAAATTTTTATTTTTATAAGAATCATTAGGCTTTAAAAAGCTAAAAGGTAAATTATAAATATTTCCAATGAAATATCTGCGTCTCATTAAAAATTGTCATTTGTTTTGCAAGCATACTATTACTATACGAGCTGCTTTGTTTCTTTTTTTTATCAATTAACGTAATGTTTTTAACTATAGCCTGGTAATTGCAAATAACTTCTACCAAAGCTTTTAAAAAGCAAATTAATTATCTGTTGATAAATTTCCTTCTTAATCCAAATCCAATGCCAATTTCCAAAACTCAGTTTCAAATTTTCATTTCTTTAATTATACCTATAATCCTACTACTGTTTATATAAATAACGATATAAATTGTCGTTAACGATATAATTGTTAACGATATAATTGTCGTTAACGATATAATTGTTAACGATATAATTGTCGTTAACGATATAATTGTAAGAGAAACGATATAAATTGTCGTTTCTCTGATGTATGGTTAACAAACCAAAGAAAAAAACCAGAAATAGGATGATAATCGATCAGATTACGAAAGAGATTGTTTAATTCGAAATTTTTGAACTCTTACTTAACAAATATGCAGAAAGGGCATTTACAGTTAATATTTAAGACACTTTAAGGAAAAAATGTTGAAAAAAAAGACTATCTAAACATATTTTTAATCCATAATAATCTTTAACCATACATAAATTAATCAGATAATCAACATTTGAATCAATCCAAATATCAGCATCAGCAGACTTTACATCTTCTCTTGTTAAAGATTTTATGGTCTAGAAAAAAAAATTCATGAAAGAGATAAAAAAGCATGTAGAAAATCGAAACTCCCTCGTCATTTTAATAGTTTTATCATAATCTGTTATGCATAAATGCATGGGCAGTTCTGGGTAAATTGTAAACGCTTCCAGAAAAAATTTGGCTCTATGTCTGTTTTTAATAACTGCTTGATAGCTAAAAACCACTTTTGTTTCTTAATCAACAATATAAAGGAATGTAGGCTTAACAAAAAATAGGTTTAAATTATTAACGTCTCATGAGCAATTTCAAGGGTTTTAAATAATCCTTGAAACATTACTCTAATTACGATCGTATCGGTTAACATATTACTACATCTTTTATTTTACTAGTTAACTTGACATTAATTAATGATAACACAATAAACATAAATGTTTGACAAATCCGATTGAGTTTACCGCGTTACGGAGATAAATTTTTATATTCATTATCTTGATTATTTTATATTACCATTAAAAAATTTCATTATGATAACAACATAAACAAATTTTTATTACAATTTTAAGAATGTAAACAAGATATTATCATAATAATAATAATTTATAAATAAAAAATTAAAATGAAATCCGTTTTGCATGTTTCAGTGCATCAAGTCAGAACATCATTTCTTGAACGGCCAAGTATCACGTGCTTGTTCGAGTTAAATTATATTTTTATTAATTTTAGTAGTTTCATTGAATGAGTCACTTTAGTGTTGCAAACAATCGTAAATAAGACTTTGTCTGGCATTGATTGTTAAAAAAAATATCACATTTCCTATTTATTTCATTTTATATAATCATGTGCTCAAAATAGCTCAAATCTTCTAGGTTTTATTTGCTGTAGTCATTAATTTAATTTGTTTTAATCAGAACCTTTTTTAAATGCAATAGCAACACGTTATTAAAAGCTGATTTTTTTAAAAAAAAATGCTAGTGCAGATAATAAAATTTTTATTTTTCGCATACAGGATTTTAAAAAAATTATTTTTCGCCTACGTATTTTTGTTGACGCCAAAACCCTCATCCCAAAAACAACATCATGTTCTGATATTATTACAAATTTGTTATTACAGTGATGAAAATATTAACAAATTGTTATCATAATGATAAAAATGTAGACAAATTTTAATTACATTGTTAACAATTTTAAAATTTTTTTATTAAAATGATAACAATATAAACAAAAATTTTATTACAAACATAACAATATAACATTATTATCATAAGGATAACAAGTTAACAAATTTTTATTACAAACTTAGTAATGTAAACAAATCATTACCATAATGATAATAATGTGTTATTATTTCTCATTGTAATAACAATATCAATACATTTTAATATTAAAAAGAAAGAAATCATCTATCTTTACGAATAATCAAAGAAATTAAATAAGCAAGAAAAGTTTGCGGAAAAAAACATTTTTTTTACCAAAATGAGTTATACAAATTTTCTAAAAAGAGAAAGATTAAAATTTTTGAACGAAGTATTATTTTATTACTTTTTTAAGACTGTTTATATTAAAACAGGCTCATAAAATGCCTTATTGTATCCTGAAGCTTTTCTGCCACAACTTAAAATTAAAATTCTAATTTAGATAAAATTTAAATCTTAAATGAACAAAAATAATATCCTACCTAAAAAGGGCATTATCATTATCATCAATTTACTATATAAATAAATATAGATTCGAGTTTCTGGATGTTTCTTTTAATTTAGAACAAGGAAGGTTTATAACTTTAGAAGGCAGTAAGTGCAATTTTTCTTCTAAAATTTTAAATTTCATTTTTATCAATAAGGGCAAAATGTTTCTTAATACAGCACTTAAGAAATTAATTTTAATTCTATTATTATTTCAGCTCCAAGTAATATGATATTACCTTCCTTATACAATATATCTTCATTCTAAATTATATTCTTCCTTTGTTTATAAGATTTCCTGATTAATTGTCTGATCTAAAATATATAGTAAATTAGAGTAAAATTTTTAAATATCAGTATAAATAGTTCGTCTTTATTGCAAAAAATATAACATTAAAACTATATATCTTGAAAAGAAGAGGACAGCGAATCTTCTATAAAATGTGTTTAGTTACTTTATTACGTAATCAGTTCACTTAACGTTACAGCGCCGAATGTTACTGCGCATGTCATCTTGTTTCTAACGGCATGTCACCTAACGCAGCGCTGAGACACCGCACTATTTTTCTCTTCGAAAGACGTGCCGAGAAGCTCATTTAAATTGGCGCATTAGTGTCAGGCAAGCAACATTTGAGTCTATTTCTTACTAAACAGGTTGAAATCGTCGTTGGTGTCCACGATAAAGAAAGGAAACAGTGTTACAAAGTTTTTTTTTTCTTCAATTCGTGACATTACGAAGAATTAGCCCTGAGATAAGATTTATTTTACGCTTGAGAAACAACTATTGATCTACCAGTAAAAACTGGTGATTGAAAATACATTGTCTGCCATAGAATTTTAGAAATTTTTTAGAATTTAACTAAAATTATTATGATTAAAATTTGCTTTAATTTTTTATTCAATAGTTTTTTAATTTGTGATTTTTCAATATGAAAATTTAAAAAAAGTTATCGAAAAAAATCTAATTAAATATCATAAAAATAAATTTTAGTGTAGTTTAGTCACGTAGAAATACTTTTAGTTGATAGTGTTTAGTATACAACTTACCATAGGAAAAATCAAAAATTCTATACAAAACTTGATTCGAAATTAACGATAAGAAATAAATTTCCGATCTTAGTTGAAAAGTCTAATTATTCGTATAAGATTTTCTGACACTAAAACAAAGTTCCATAAAACTGAACTGTTTCAATACTAATTTATTTATCACTGAAATAAATTAGAGTGGACTCATTGTCTTGGACAAAATAAAGAGTGAACTCATTGTCGATGAAATTAAATAAGAATACTTAGAGAAAAATATAAAATCAGCAAAAAAAACTTAATGACAAGTTGTAAAATTATTAATCATATTCTTATCTATAGCAACGTTCTAAAAGTATAGGAGGCATGCAGTTGATTGTAATATCTGCTACTGTTGTTTCTTTTGAAGTCATACTCCATATATTAGGACAAAAACACCAGTAGGTATAAATAGGGCAATACGATGAAAAACTGTCTATCTGTTATGATGAACACGCTGATACAACGACTGTTGAAAGGTCGTTATTAAGAGAGAATCTTCTCTAATTCGAGAAGTGATTTAGTGAGGAGAAATACATGGGAGTAGCTCCATATTCTTAAGCATTTTTATAAAGATGACAGTAAATTTCAGAGCTTTCTCTTGAATAAATGGCGTTATTAACAGACCTGACAATTTCCCACTTTCAATAGTATCTTCATAAAATCATCGAAAAACAAGTAAAAAACAGTAGCATTAATGAATATTCTAATTAAACCTATTGTACTTTGATAATAGGAATGTATCTTTTATTAGTTTTTTAATCTATTGTGTGATTTTCTTTTTATCTGGTGATTCCAAGAACGAATTACTTAGGCAATAATTAGAAATAGGAAGTAGGAGTTGCGGAAGGACTCTGTTATTTTATTTATTATAGATATTATTTTGTTATATTTGTTTATTATATATATTATGTTATATTATTTTGAATAGAAACCTTTTGAAAAAGAATATAGTTTTGAAAAAAGAAATAAAAATTTACTTATTCAGGAAATCTTCTCCAAAAGAAAAAAGAGTATTATTTTTAAAAACAGTCTATTCCATTATGAAATCCTCTTTGAAAGAAGTAGGTATTTTCAGTTAGCAGACACCAGCGAAAAACTGGCAAAGAAACTTGGCGGAATTGTACAATATTTGGCGGTTTTTCTCTGACGCCCAGCTAACGGAAAAGTACAAAGAAATGAAGTTCTGATTGGAAGAAAAAAAGAAAAAAATGATTATTTAAAAAAAAATCATTGAAAGTAATGAATCAAGAATCAAATAAAGAAGAAAGAAAGAAATTGTTTTTAGTGAAGATTTCAACGAAAAAAAAGTCATGATTCAAAAAAAGAAAGAAAAAATCATTCTCCTTTCATGAAATCTTCTCTAAAAGAAAAGAAATCGTGATTGAAAAAAATAAGTTATTCCCTTATGAAATTTTCTTCGAAAGAAACTAAGTCATGATTTAAGGAAGAAAAAGAAGAAATTATTATTTTATAAAATTCTCTTCGAAATAAATGAAACCAATATTGTAGAAAGGGAAAAGAAAGAAATAGTTCTTTCATGAAGACTTTTACTAAAAACATATAAGTCCTGATTGAAAAAAAGAAAGAAGGAGTCATTATTCTTTCATAAAACCTTCTAAAAAATGTAGGAAGTCTTGATTGAAAAAAAAGAAATTCCATTATGAAATCCTTATCTAAAGAAATAAAATCACGATTGAATGAGGAAAAAAGAAGAAATTACTGTTTTATGAAATTCTTTTTGAAGGAAATAAGGTCAGGATTGTAGGAATAAAATAGGGAGATATTGTTCTTTTATAAAATTTTCTTCAAAAGAAATAAAATCATGATTTGAGAAAAAAAATTATATTTTTAGGAAATTCCTTTCGAAAGGAATATAGCCAAAGAAAAAAGAAGAAGAAATGAAGAAATCGATCTTTCCTGAAATGCTCTTCCAAATTTAATGTCATGAGAAAGACAGATGGGAGAAATTGTTCTTACAGACAATTTTCGAAAGAAAAGAAATGAAAAGTTACAAAAAGAAGAAAATGTTCTTTCATTAAAGAAATCATAAGAAAAGTATTCTAGGATTCCTCTTTCATAGTTCTCAGAAAAAACTACTTTTCGGTTTCATTATAAACTATTGCGGCTTCAAATTCATCCCTTTCTTTAAAATTATATTATGCTTCCATTTGTAAAAATTTAATATTGTGCTGAAATAAATATAAAATTATGTCAATGTTTATTAAATTGCAATCCGTATTTTATTGCCTTTGCAAAATTTTAAAATATTCAAAAATACGAAATGGCATTCTCCTTCAATTTTATCTATTGTGAAAGGTTACTAATGAGTACTCTTTTAAAAGAAAGTTAAATAAAAAATTTATTTTACATTCGATTCCACAAGATGCTCTTGCGAAAGCTCTTTCAAATTTAGTTGTAACAATCACAAAGTAGAGATAAAGAGCCAAGCCAACCGGAAAATAATATCTTTAAGCGATGAAATGACAAGTAAAGGAATAAAATCAAAGTAAAGCTGAAACAACTAAACTTCTTCTTAAAGTTTGAAAGTCCCGCTTGTAAGAGTAATACCAATCAGTAATGCTACTTTCAAGGAAAATTTGTAACCTCTCTCACTCCTTTAAAGTTGTTTTTGTCCCGTCAGTCGTTTTTCTCCTGCTGGTTGTCTCTTTTAAAATTACTTTACTATTTATTCTATTGAAAACTGAATTGTTTTTCGATAAAAAAAATTAGATTTAAAATTATATTATTGTTTCTAAGCATTATTATCAATATCTTTTTGCATCTCTTAAAATACCTTGAGGGAACGTTGAATTCTATTGTCCACTTTTTCGAATTATTCCCATAGGGTTGAGAATTTTTTATGCATAAGTATTGACAAATAAATTTATCCAATTTAAAAAAAACTTTTTTAAGATCAAATATATTATATTTAAAAAATTAAAAGATACATTTTTTTTAATTTTAAAATATTCCAGGTGATTTAATTTTTTATTTTTTTTATTCTTCTTTCCTTATTACATATCAATTTATAATAAATAATAAAATAAAAATAATATTTTAATTAAATATATAACCAAGTTTAAAATAATATAATAAAATAAAAATAAAACATTTCATAAGAATATAAAATTAAATACAAATACATTTTAATTAAAGTTTATATATAAACAAATGTAAAAATATAAGTTTATTTGGAATAAAATAAAATATATTTACTTGGAACAAAACTGTGTATAATTTCGCAATTCCACTTAAAATGCTAATTTTTTTTAATATTTTAAATTTTATTTTTCTGAACTAACATTGACTTTTTTACTATTTAAAATAATTCGAAATATAAAATGTTTATCTTATTTTATTTTAATGTTTAAATTCATTTAATTTCTTCAATAATCAAAATATCTAGAACATTTCAAAGATACTTAAATCTAATTGCAATATTATTTTGAGAAGGGACATAAAAATATGCTTTTTTTTCCCTTTAGGCCCTCCATAAATTATTTAAAAAT
>JAOUZG010029416.1:1036-20355 GCA_026289955.1 Argiope argentata
ATATATATATATATATATATATATATATATATATATATATATATATAAAAGTTAGGTGTTAGTGAATACATTATTATATTCTTAAACAATATTGTTTTATCACATACTTTTAAAAATTTGTAGAAAAAATGTAATCGACAATAATTGTAAATGATGATTTAAACTGAAAATTTAGCTTTTAAATGCTTTAATGGAAGCTTCTGTAATCCACAAATACCATTCAACCTCATATTGCCAATTTTAAAATGCATATTTAACTCTCATGTAGAAAATTGTCAAATTAGATGCCAAAATAAAAGGAATTTTCCATCATTTTTCTTCTTAAATACATTTAAAAAATCATTTACTAAACTTACAACATAAGAATTTAGTTTTATACATAAATATACATAGATTATCCTTATGAGAATTAGTTTATTTTTTAAAGCCTTGAAATATCTTGATTTGATTGAATGATTTATAAAAAACGAAATGAGGGCAAAACAAAGTAAATAATATACATTAAAATGGAGTTTTTTAAAGTCAATATTTAAGTAAAATAGTTAACAGTAATAATTTTGAACAAAAGTAGGGGAAAAAAAAACAGTAACAGGGAAAAAAGGTAATGGTTGAAAGACCATCAAACTTGTTTTACACTTCTTTTGATAGGATTTTCGAAAACAAATTTTATGAAATTTATACATTACTAACTACTGGACAAATATTGGATAAATTCTATTGCTATGCATACTAAATGGCTTTTAATAATCTTCTGTATAGTTTTTATTATTTTTTTTAAATATTTATCCTCATCATGTATTCCAACTGTTTTAACGATTTTTCTCCCTTTCATTTATTTATTTTCATTCCTATTTATCATCTAGCTTTCTTTACACAAGAAACAGTTAAAATTTAAAATATATTTTTAAAAGTCTTTTTTAAGTCAACAAAAAGCTAAAACTGAAAATAATATTTTTGATTTTGAGATAAAGTGATATCTTACAATATTCTTTGGTGCCTAAACATATTTTTTTGCAATATTGGAGAAATATTATTAGGTTGTGGTATTTTTGTTAGATTACATAGAGATGAAGAACATTATTTCATTAATAGCATATATTTATTTTTCAAGGGGTAACTTTTTAAACTTTCTGACATCTTAAAGTATTATTAATTCAAATTATTTTTAAAAATTAAAGTACAATATTTAACGGAAATACAATCATTCAGGATAAATGAATGGGAATCATTCAGTATAAAAGTATAAATGAAATAGAGGGACGAAAAAACTTTAAATTGCTTTGTTGCAAAATTTCTTTTTTATAATAATGGTGCTTTTTACTACCAACATACATATACACTGAAATGACAAAAGTCATGGGATAGAAATATGCAAATATACAGATGGCAGTAGTATCGCAGCAAAAAAGTATAAATGCACAGTTCGTTTTCTAGAGCTTTCATTTGTGTTCAAGTTATTCATGTGAACAGGTTTTTCGTGATTTATGGCGGCACGACGAGAATTAACAGACTTTGAACGTGGAATGTTAGTTCATGAGTCACGATTTCAGTTGTTACGAGCTGATGGTAGAGTTCGAGTGTGGCGCACAACCCACGAAGCCATGCACCCAAACTGTCAGCAAGGCACTGTTCAAGCTGATGGTGGCTGCATAATGGTGTGGGCTGTTTTTACATGGCATGGACTCGGTCCTCTGGTGCAACTGAACCGATCATTGACTGGAAATGGTTATCTTCAGCTTGCAGATCATTTGCAGCCATTAATGGACTTCACGCACCCACACAACGATGGGATTTTTATGGATGACAATGCGCCATGTCACCGGGCCAGAACTGTTCGCGATTGGTTTGAAGAACATTCCGGACAATTCCAGCGCATGATCTGGCCACCTAGATCGCCCGATATGAATCCCATCGAGCATTTATGGGACATCATCGAAAGGTCCGTTCGTGCCCAAACTCCTGCACCATCCACACTTTCACAATTATGGACGTCTATACAGACAGCATGGCTCAATATACCTGCAGAGGACTTCCAACGACTTGTGGACTCCATGACACGTCGAGTTGTTGCACTTCGTCGGGCAAAAGGAGGACCGACACGATATTAACAGTCATCCTATGACTTTTGTCACTTCAGTGTATGACAAGAATGACTTTGCAGATGAATTATCAGCAAGATATATTTAATTAATAATATTACATAAAAGAATACAATGCAAATATATGACAGGTCCCCACCCCTTACATCTTTGCTCTTTTTCCCTAAGCGGTAAATGTTTTATAATGGATTTCTATTAAATTTATGTACCTCATTTCCGGGCACTCTCTTCATTTTTGCTGCTGGTGTTCCAGGGCGAGGAAAAAATTGATTTATAAATAACACCGGAAAATGATATTCTTTCACTAAATTCATGGTTTCTTGGAAATCCTTAAAAAAAAATTAAATATTTTTAAAAGATTCAGATGAAATTCATTTGGTATTTAAAATAATAAAGTTATGGAATTATTAAATAGTTATAATAGAAATAAATTTAGTACAGCATGAAATAAAATAATAATCACAAAATATCATAAATTTATTAAAGAAGTGCAGACCACTCATCAATATACTTTAAAAGACCTTCATTTAAAAAATTTTATTAATCATTAAATCATTATTATTAGCATTTTTCTGTTATCAAATTCAAAATTAAATAAATATATGAATTTTTGACCTCTAAATGATGGGATTCAAAGTTAAAGGGAAAAATAATAATAACTTTTTTGCAACGGCATATTCATAAAATTCCAAAATTGTAAGCATTTCACCAACCAACTAGAATTTAGAGCATTAAATGAATTTACTTTTTGAAAAAATAATGGGGGGGGGGGGACAAGATGACAAATATGTATACCTCAGTAATGAGTATTCAATCAATGCATTTCAGATAAAAATAATAAATTAACCAAGATATAAGAGTATACCTCTTCAGGAACTTTTTTTTTATTTTGTTATAATTTTTACACATTAACAACGTTTTATTTTCAGTCCTTTATATTATAATGTACGTTACATTATCATCATTTAAATTGCTTTTATTATTATATTTGTTATGCATACACAGAATGTTATATAAAAACTTTTTTTAGAAAACATTTTTTTTTTAATCATATTATGGTTTAATAACAAAAAAGTAATTCAGAAATTACTTAGACTAGAAAATACTTATTCAAAAGAAATTAAATCAAAGCTTTCCTTCCTTATTTTGATCATAATTGTTTAATTCATAAATTACAATTAAGATGAATATCAATAACAAATTTTCATTTTCAAGCATTTGTAGGGAACTTTTTTCTTTTTTCTAAATTTTAATAACAAATAAAGCCTGATTGAAATGTTTACATATTTATGTCTCCTTGAATTACAGAAAAGAATCCAAATCTTTTGTATCTTCTTTTTCCCAAATGTTTTCTTTATGATTCTAAATATTAATAAACAATTTTTTAATGAATTACTTAATACTAGTACCAAAAAAATTAAGATAAGCTAAAAAGGGTTAAAATATTTCACAGAAGAATTCTTAAAACCTGCAGTGTTATCCATACAATAAAGAATATATTTAATTCCTCCAATATCAAGATGATTTTCTATTAAATAATAAAACAATTTCATTAATTTTAAACTGTTCTTAACTGTTACCTCAGTAGTTTCTGTAGGAAAACCACAGATTATGTCAGTAGCTATAGTAATACCAGGAACTCTAAAATAAAATACAAATTGATTAAGTCAGGTTACATGCAAAATCTAGTTTCAAAAATTCTATTAACTATTAATATAGCAGAAAGGCCACTAATAACTGAATCTAACATCAATATTTATTCAAAATCAATAAAATGATTAGATTTTGGATGATTAGATATTGTATCAATATCTGATACAATATAAAAAAATTACATCAAATTTTAATGTTAATAGAAGATGTGATTCATTCAGTATTTTTAGAAATAGTGCATATCTTAGAAGGGATTTCCTTCCTAAATCAGAAAGCATAAAACATACCTTTCCCTCAGAAAGTTGACAACTAATTTGAAATCATCTATGCAATATTCCCTCTTCATTTCCCCCAAAACATAATCACTTCCAGATTGAACAGGAACATGTAGAAATGAATACACTCTAGGATGGGACAATATCTTGGCCATGTCCTAAAATAAGGTATGATAAACAATTAAAATATATATCTTAAGGGTTGCCCTTAACAGTATAAAAGGAATGAATGGTCTACAATGTATGTTTTTAATTATAATTTGGGTACTATGTATCAATTTTCTACATCTCAGTCATTATAAACTAATATTTGAAATGGTAAGCTTCTTCAATATTTTGCTAGAATAATACTGATTTTTTTCTGCATCTCCTTACAGAAAGACCTTCACAAAAAGTAATGAAATAAATTAGGTGGGAGAATACAGTGAAAGCAACAAGTTCTCTACCATTGGAATTGAAAGAGAAATAAAATGTTTAAATATTCAAAATGGAAAATTACTCTAGTGTTACAAAAACAAAAAAATTATTGAATAATGGTAAGCCATTCAAAAAAATTGTTTTCATATAGGATAATAACCTAATAAATATTGATGCTGTTAGCTAATCTGTTAAATTAATAAATTCTTAATCTACCAAGCTACTCAATACACCTATACATTTTGCAAATTCATTCAAATATAATGTGGGTTTGAAAAAGTATATTAATGATGCTGTAGCATTAGCTACAATAATACAGAATTTCCTTTAAATGGTACAGGGGGGGTGGAGTTATTTTTTTTATCATGAATGTGTATATGAACAGACCAAAAACTCAAAACCAATGTTTAAATTAGATAATTATAGATACAGCTTTGAATTCTATTCAAAACAGCCTAAATCCTTAAACAAAAGCAATATTATTTGAATGACTGAATAATTGAATATGCTGAAAAATGACTTCAAAAGTTTTGTATAGGTTTTGATAATTCCTTACAAATATTTTATAGTGGTTCAGTATTTAAAGGCATAACTAGTAATGATTAGAAGTAATAATGAACAAACTCATAAATAATGACATTATTGATTCTTTAATATACTTCCATTTTATTAAAGAAAAAATGTCATATTTTTTTCCAACTTTTCTGTAGCTTTATAAATTTATTTAATTTTACCCATCAATACTGCAACTAGCAAAAATATTTCCCTAAACTAAAATTTAATGCAATCTTGTTCAAAATAAAGCAAGAGAAGATGAATGCTTTAAATTTAATTATAATTGAGAAAGATTTATCAGAAGAAATCGACTTAAATAGCATTACTGGTTACCTTTCTAATAAGTAAGCCATTTTAAAAGAAAATCTAACTTTGTGGAATAATAGTAATACATGTAATTTGATAATAAATACCAACTTAACAAATATTTTTACTAAAAATTTGTCATTAATTGGATTAATTATCATTTTCTTTAATTTTCTATCTTTTACCCACATGATGTGAAGATATAGAGAATTGTTAAATTTTGTATTTGCAAGAATATTTATTTTCAAGAAAAGTAATCCTATAATTGAATATTGCTTTATATTTTGAATAGTGCTGGTGAATTAATTATAGCTGAAGTTATTCCTTAAATGAGTAAATCAAGTTTTCTTTCACCAGCAAACATTTCTTTTTTAATTCCTTCTGTCTTTTATATTTAAAAAAATGTGAAACATTTTACATTCACAGATTTTAAAAACAAGCAAATGTATCAGGGGAAAGGTTAGCTAAAAATTAAATGGTCAGACAGAAGTTTTGCTTCTGGAACAGGGAAAAAAAACTTAAATCAACTTATATTAAATTAGGTCAACTTAACTTATATTAACTTAAATCAATTTAAAATAAAACATCTAATTTTGAAAAAAAATTATATATCACAATCATAAAATGTATAAAATACCAGTTTAATAAGTAAAAATTATATTAATATCTTTAAAAAACAAAGATACTTTAAAAAATAAATTACATAAAATATAGAAATAGGCATTTTTCCCTTGTAAAATTCTAAACAATATTTCTTAAACTATGAGTTGTATTTAAAATTGGGGTCAGAAAGAAAATTATTGAAGATGTGAATTATTACAAATATAATGAAAATACTTATAATCAAAATCAGAATTACATTTTCTTCAAACCTCACAATAAAAATCATTTTGACTTAAAAGATTTCATTAAAATTTGCTGGTAATAAAATTGATAATAGACATTTTCTGACCTCAAAAATGCATTATAAAAGGTTTTAAAAAAAGATTAACTTATATGCAAACATAATACTGTAGAGTATACTTACTGAAATTTTATACAATAACAGCATTTTTATTTTTATTTTATTAAAACAGTGAGATTCTAAAAATAAGCATTTTTTTTCAATGCTACAAATATTAAAAAAAATGAAATGAAAATTTTTATCTAATGAAAATTTTTTATGAAAATCTATGAAAATTCTTTAATTTTGTAATCATTTTAGAACGAAAATATTTTCATATAGATTTGAAAGATAGATTTAGCACTTTGCAATCAGTTCTTGTTATTAAAAGATTTTTTTTGTTTGTTTGTTTTCATAAAGTAAAAACTATAACAGATTATCTTCAAAAAGTATACCTCTAAGTGTTCTAGAATGTAAGGTGGATTTGTCATTCCTATACGAAGCATGCAGTTTTCAGGTATAACTTCAACTAATTGGTAGAGTAAATTTGGCAGTGTTTCCCCAATATCTCTTCCATATGCACCAGTATCTTCAGATGTTAACCAAAGCTCTTTTACTCCCTCTAGAAAGATTGTGAAAAAAACATATTCATAAAATATAAAGACTTTATTTAATTCATTATATTTCCATTTCAAATGCAAGTCTACTTTTAAATAAGCTGATATTTTTAACTACTTAAGATTTAAATACGGATACTGTTGATAATAAGAACTATTTTGCTTCACAACATTTAGAATATGAACAAAGAACTAAATTCTTCTTCTTATTATTATTATTATTATTTAACAACATTGTAAAGCTGAAATATTTTTTTTATATAGTAAAAAAAATCAAGCAAAAATTATCATAAGAAAATAGCCAGTTGTTTCTTTTATTATTATTAATAATAATATAAATAAGTCAAAGTTATTTCAAATTTAGAGTTACTTTAAATTTTTACCTATTTCTAATATTAAATTTTATAAATCCTTAGTATTAAAAGAACAAAGAAATTTATGTTTGATAAAACAATAAAAAAGCAATCAAAATACCTGAGAAGGCTTGTTCAGCACGCTGTACAATTTCTGATATTGGGTAACTGCCTAATTTTCCTCTAGCATGTTTTGTTTTACAATAGGTACAATGGTTTAAACAACTGTCAGAAAAAATAATGAAATATAATTATAAAAGTATTTAAAAAATACATTTAGAAAGTTTTGAAAAAAAAAAGAATAAATTCATGAAAATAGTCTGTGTCCAAAAATTTAAATAGCAGACCAAAGCACTTCTTTTTAGAATTTTTAATTTACTTTGAAGACAATACTTTTTACACGTTTGTGTCATGTATACAAGGAATAAAACTAAATATAACAAAGTTCCCAAAAATTTAAGTTATTAATTTAATTCAAAAACTCTTTTTTTATCAATACTGAGTTTTATTAAAACTAAATATGTACAGTGAAAATTAAACATTAAAACTAAATAAGTACCTTTCTATAGCGGCTACTGTCCATTTAAAAAACAATTGGCTGTTCTAAAATTTTTTCATTTTTGCAATAATAAAATATGCATTTAAACAAGACATAATTTGTTATTTCTGACAAAATTAATATTACTTAAGATAACTTTGATAATTTGATATATAAAGCTTTAAAAAAATTTGGTTGACTTCATTTCATTTTCAAACTATACTGATAATACTCTATAATATGAAGCAAATAAACTCAGCAAATATTAATCCTCAGTAGTCAAACATGGGTCAAAAAGAAGGATTGTTTACACAAATTTCACAGTTGATCAAAAGTTCAAAAATAACTTAGTTAATTCCACAGAATTCAGTTTTAAAGTTGGTATTCAGTGGCAGCACCTACTCTTTACAAAGTAAATAAAGGAAAAATGAAGTATACAGTAACATAAAATGGAAAATTATGCACACCTATGCAAAAGGGTAGTGTATAGAAAATTGTATATGTAATTAGAAAACTTACCCAGTATTTATAGGTATGATTTCAATAAGCTCATTTCTTCTAACTTTTGGCAACTGCAGGGAAGCGCCTCCTTGCTTCTTCCCAGAAACTTTTTTGGTACCCAAGAGTCGGACAGAATTTCCTATAACAGCAAGTGTTCACAGTTTTAGAAAATAAAATCATTTAAATATTTGCACCCCAAAATGTAATAAATTACAGAACATTTATATTTATATATTCATGTAACATGTTTGATATGCAATAATATAATATTTTACATAACTACAAAGGTAAATATTTGTCCTGTATTTGGTTTTAATTAATAACATATTGATTATTAAATGTGGTAAAATGCAAATATGAAAAATTTAATCTTGCACTAGTACAGAAGGGTATTTCAGCATTCCAACTCATCTATATAAAACTAAATAATATTTTTTTATTTAATAAATAAAATTTTAAAACATTTTTTGAATTAATAATGCTGTATAACTAAACTTAAACATGTTTCTCATCTAATAATTTAATATATTCACATTTTTTTTATTATGCTAATTCATTTTTGGAATATGCTTTTACCCTGCTTCATTAATGGTATAAAAAAAATAGCTGCACTTTCATAATATTTACATTAATAAAATATTTTTGAAAAATATTGGATCTTATGAGTAATCTTGATTGTTTATGAGCCTACAAATTGAATCATTTAAATCATTTCTTTAAAATCTTTTAAATCATTTTCTCATTTATAACTGTCTTGACAGTAAAGCAGACACAACAATTAGTCATTATGTAATAAGCAAAGTTTGTTTTAAAAAACTTTTTTATCAGTGGCATAAGATTATAAAAAAATGCATGTTATAAAACATGAATTTTGAATCAAACTCTTTATAAAAAGTCTTAATAGTGACTTTCAAATGGCAATAAAAAATTATTCATTATTTATAAGCTATACGTAACAAAGTAATTGTGCTTAAGCTTCATCTATTATGCAATGATTAAAGAATATCTATACAATTTGAAAGGAAAGATAATAATTTTACTTAATAAATTTCACAATAATAAAGAAAACATAAATGTAATATATCTTTTTGAGCAGTTTCATGTTACTATTCTTTTAACAAGCATAAATAAAACTTAATATCTTTCAAAATTATTTTAAATGAAATTCTTATGCATTTAAGCTATGAAGTCATCATGCAATAAATCAGGCATAGTAAAAATAGTAGGCAATAAGACAAAGTAAGTAAGGTATAGTAAGAATAAGACAGTAAGAATTTTTTTTTTGGGGGGGGGGGACACACAACTTCTTTTTTATAATTTACAAAACATTGTTTTGAAGAAAACAAATTAGCCTGTAAGAATTTTTGGGGGGAAGAGAGTACAAAATATTTTTTATAATTTGCAAAGATTTATTTAAAAAAAAATTAACTTATTTAATCATACATAACAGACATTAATAGTATAGGGAAAGATAATAATGTACAATTACACCAAATTGAACAGAATATAATCCAATTATATTTTAAAACATAGATATATTTGGGTAGAATTTAGTTTTAAATATTGATATACATTCTTATGATACAACTGTTTAAGCAAATAAATGTTTAATGTTGAAGAACATGTTTTATAACTCTAAAATGGATATAAATTTATACTGTATTATGTTCATCGTTATCACTACACCGATTTTTGTCTAATTTAACTAATCAAATCACAAATCTTCAACTTTTTACAAAAAGGTAAGAGATAAAAATTTTATTGCTTAAGAGTAATTTTAGAAAATTTAAATCTTTTCCAGCAAAAGTTTGACTTTAGTTCCAGTATGTGAAGGTAAATTGCTCTCCCATAAGACTTTCAGGTGAGAGAGGCTCACATTTGTGTCATATCTGGATGAAATTCTTCAATAATATTATTTAGCTACGAAGTGATTATTCATGATTTCTAAGTACTGTCAATGTCAGTTCAGTATGAAAACTTCAAAAAAATTTATTCACACCTTTCAAAGTTTCCTCTACAACTTCTACAACTCTGTCAATTTGTTGTACTCCTATCATGCTGAGACCTTCCATGTAAGGCGTCTTTGGAGAAGCTTGGGATACACATCCAGCCACGACAACATACTTCCCTTTCTTTCTTCCTTCCTCGATGGCATTTCGAAAATGATCTTCAGCTGGATTCTTTACAGTACAGCTGTTTAAAAGCCAAATATCCGCTAATGAAGCATCATCTAAAAAGCAAATTACTCAGTACATTTTTTAAAATCTAAAACCATTGTATTATACTTGATTAATAATTTTCTTAGAATATTCATTCAATCATATTACTAAATTTAAATGTTTTTAATTAACAAATGGAAAATTTTTTTTAAAGAATCCTTAGGTTTTAAATTTTTAAAAGCAGTTCAAATAAATAGAACTCTTCAAGGCTTTTCATTAAAAATTAGAGAAGTCAAAACTGATATAAATCTAGAACATATGTGTGTCAAATATGGAGGAAGGTGGGATTCGATTCAAAATAAATTATTATTTTTAAATTTGAAAGAAAAATTATATTTAAACAAATTCTTGATAATTCCAAAACAAACATAATTTGTAGGGGATGAGAGTTGCATATTTGTAATTCAGTATGATTTATATAATATTCAATTTCACTTAGAAAAAAATGTATTTTAGTTTAATCATGTTTTAGATAAACAAAATCAACGAATTCAATAAAAAAATATGCAATTAATTGTATTGGGGATGTTTAAGTAATTAAATGGGGCAACAAACCAGAACCCTAGATTTGCATAACAGTAGCTACCTTTTAAGTAACATATGATAAATGAGCCTTGCTTTCTAAAAATAGCACAGTTGAGAAGATGTTTACACAGAGTTTGAAAGCTAAATATGTTTCTAACACAAGTAATGAAAGCTTGGCCAAGTATATAATAAGGAGATTAACACTTCAGAAAGGTATACAGTATGCTAATGGCAGAAAACATGCAGGTTTAGAAACTAAGCATACATCAAGTGTGAAGTTGAAACTTTGTGAAAAAAATCATTCCAATTAATAATACAAGTATCTTTGAGTCTAAGCTATTGAGAAACTTGAATATTCATCAGTTTAGTAGAACAAATATGATTCTGTTTTCTGTCCATACACAAATACAAGACTAAAAGCAGAAGAAATAGAATTAATATTAGGTATATAGAAACCAAGATCAGAATAGGAAATGTGGACTTTTATTATAAAAGGCATTATAGTTATAACATTATGAATAATCAAGCAAATTTTTTTTAGTCATGCATTTATAATTTCTTTTATTTTTATTTAATTAGAATATAAAATCACTTTGATAACAGCTAAATTTCTAATATGTTTTTAATATCTTACTCAGTCATTTTAAATGGATGTAAAGAAATTGTAGCTACAAATATAATAAATAAATTTAAATAATTTTAAAAATGAACAAACCTGTAATATTATAACCATTTTCATTCAAAAGACCAGCCATATATTCACTGTCTGAACTATTGTGGGCACATCCCCATGTTTTGACATAAACATTCTGTGTTCCTAAGAAGAAAAGAATTTGACTTTAAAATAATTAAAAGGTTCAAGGAGAAATATAAAATATTTTATTTTTTAAACATTAAGAAGGGAGATAAGCACTTAAAATGTCTGAAAGATTAAAAAAGAAGAAGATATATTTATGTTTAAATATTCATAAAATTATTAAATATATTTATATACTAATTAATTATATATATTTATGTCAAAGTACTTATAAAGATAAACATTTGAAATTTCTATAAATAATGAATTTTGGTAGTTTTCATAAAATTTTCTATTAATTTATAAAAGTATTTCTTTACACTGTGAGCTTTAGTCCCACTTAAAATCAAGAGAAAAAGATAATTATTGTAAATTCTTTTTGATGGCATTTCTCTCAAACTTTTTATCATTTGTATGTAAAAATAGCTGAGAAGAAAAGATAGTTGTGAATTTTCTAAATATGTATTTTCTAATATGTTTTCAAATATTATTGATTAATGATACATTTATTATTTATTTTACAACTTGAGATGATTAACAGCAAAAATTAATAATTAAAATGGAATGGTGTGTGTTTCCTAAAAAAATATATTATGTATACAATTCTAGTTCTTAAAGAAATGCTTAAAAAAAAACTTTTGTCTTGCACTTCATTGTTATTACTTATAAATATTTCCTGTTATTATAGAAAATAAGAGAGAGTTTAGATTATTATTTGTGTTCCATCTTTTAATAATATAAGGACTATTTAGGAAAAAATCTCAAAATTTTGAATAAAAGTCTGAGAAAAATGATGATTTCTGAGTCAGCAGTCTCTCAGCTTCTATATCAAAATATTTGACTGATTTAACATGCATCATATCCACGAAATGAAAGATCTTGGCTTTGAACTTAGAATCTTCTCTCTTGAAACTAAAAGTTTATCACTATATTATTGCAAATTCGAAAAATGAAGATTAGAAAGTGGATAGGGAGAAGAAGAAGAAAAGGAATATTCTAAATTAAAAATAATAAGAAATAAAAA
This sequence comes from Argiope argentata, assembly GCA_026289955.1. NCBI lineage: Eukaryota > Metazoa > Arthropoda > Arachnida > Araneae > Araneidae > Argiope > Argiope argentata. Next base: position 13,798 of record JAOUZG010029416.1, read on the forward strand.
GCTAAAAATATCATATACATTTCTTAAGAATAACTCATTCTGGCATAATAAGAGAAAAAAAGAGTACTTGGATTTAAACTTATAAAGAAAAAAAAATCACTATCATAGCTTTAGTAAAAGTTTAGATATATACAATAGAATGCAAAAAGTGGAACATCACAGCAGTATTTCAACTTAGTATAACAATTATTTTAAGTTATTTACTTTATTTTATACATTATCATTAATGTTTACATCCAAAAGAAATTTTTTTATCAGGTTAATAACATAGGATGCATATTAATTTTAATAATATATACCAGGAATAATACTGTCAGCAACAACTTCAGGACCAGCTACATTTTTTCTTGTAACTTTAGGAACAGGTCCAGAAGCCTTCTGCTGAGCTATTCGAGACACTTCGGGTGTTTCTCCTAAATCTTCAATGTCCTCAACTTCCTCATCATGTGGATTTCCCATGCTAAAAGATAGCCCAATACAAGAGATTTAAAATGATAAATTATAAGTAAATACTTTAAAGATAAAACAATTAATCCAATTTCAGCATATTAATATAAATAAATAATTCAAGTCAGTTATAATTCAAAACAGTTATTAAGAAATTAAATTATAAGATGAAAATTTTTAAGATTTAGTTTATAAAAGTTATTCTATTTATAATTTATTCTATTTCTGAAACAACTGATGCTATAAGCAGCATAGTTTTTTATTTTATTCAACAAAATAAATGCAGGGTTGTGACTGATCCAAAACCATATAAGAGGAAGTCCAAAAAGTAACATGAAACAAGTTTTTAAAAAACATATAAAAAGTATGAATTAAGCAGTTAACATACAAAAAAAATTATTAAAACTACAGCCCGATTAACATTTTTATTTGTTTCAAAAAAAAATTTCAGTTAGTAGTCAACAGCAACCAATATCAATATCAATTTTCCCAAATACAATTTAAGAAATATATTGTCTAGAATAATTAAAATTTATATAGGAACATAAATATAAAAGTAAAGTATTGCAAATACTTTTCTAATGGTCAAAGGAATTTTATAGGAAACCTGTAGAGAGAGAGAGAGACTGTTTTCTCTCTCTCTCTCTACAGGTTTTTATGGGTACTACTCAATAAGCCTTTCCCAATTGGCATTTGAGCATCAGCCATATTGGTATAACAAACAGTTTCATTTTGTGTACAAAATTCAAATGCGGCAGCAATTTTTTTTTAATACCTGGAACCTTATTTCTTAAGATGAATATTTTTCTGCTATTTGACAGATTTGCCAGTTACTTTCTGACAGCTTTCTTTTACACTGCATTTCACCTTGGACTATTTTTCCCCCCTTAACTGTTTCTTACTCTTTCTTACCTCTCCCAGAGAAATTTTGCTCTATAATTTTTTAAGATTAAATTCAATTCTTTGTTGTTGTTGTTGTTGTTTTATCTATTTAATACTTAAGATAGTACTTCTTTGTACAGTTATATTTATAAGAATCTCACCCCTGTGCAATTTTAATCTATTTGATATTTATCAGTAGTATACAGTTAAGCCAAAGTTGGAACAATAGCATGTGCAAGATACTAATATCTAAACAATGAGATGTGTCCATCATTAGTGATGGGGCCATTTATCAATCAAAATCATGGAAGTCCTAATTATTTTTGTAGTAAATTTAATCTAATATTAATATTCTAATTTTTTCCTCTCGTTTAAGCCCCTAAGATGTCTAAATTAGCAAATGTTGAATAAAATTACATAATTAATTAGTTATCGTTTGTTATGAAATATGTTTTTAATGTATTTTTTAATGTAATAGAATCAAGAATAAACTTTAAACTAAATTTTAAAATATGCAAGAAACGTTTATTATTATAACGAATATTTTGAGAAGTTGTTTTCTAAAATTCTATAAGCAAATATTATATTTTTTAAATGATTTTTTTCCTACGCATTATCTCTTCTTATATAATTTTCAAATTAAAATCAATATATTCACTTGGAACAACTTAAAAAAATTTTAATTTATTAAATTAGGATTTATTTAGATTTTGGAATATTACCTTAAAAAGTAAATTAAAACCCTCCCATAGAAATGACTTGAAAAAATAAGATTCCTCCGTAGTAAATTTTAATAATAATATACAATTAGTTTAAATAAAATAGTACTTTTACAGTTAAAATTTTTCATTTTATTGTCGATCGTTTTCAAGACGTCATTAGAAAAATCGACTCTCTAAGTTTTCTTAGTGACAGAAAAATACTTTCATTTGAAAGAAAGATTAAATGAAATAAACTATTTACAAATGATAAATATGTAATCACCTTTTGTAAATTTATTTAATGTGAATTCCACGTGTAAAACAAGAATTATTCAAATATGTAAACACAGAAGTAAACAAACTTCAACTCAGTTCTGTTCGGTCAGATAATAGCGGGATGGGTTTTTCTGAAAACTGAAAACAAAGAAGTCATGTGGTGAATAGGTTTAAAAAGTCGCGTGCTATGCTTGAAAAAGATTCAGTGGTAGCGTAATGATAAGATTTAAATTTTAGAACTTAGAAGATTGTGAATGCAAAATTTTTCTTTTCTTAACAACCACTTGCATGGATTATGTTATAGATTCAATGTCATCTCACTTGTGTGATGCAGAAATAGAGATGCATAATCCACCTTTTTTTGAGTAACAAATAATTTTGCTATTGCTATTTTTAAATATTTGTTCCAAATATCTGTTATTTAAATCATATTATTAATTAAAAATTATTAATTAAAAATTATTAATTATAATTAAATTTATTAATTATAATAAATAATTAATTTAATAATTATAATTAATAATTTATTTATTAATTATAATTAATAATTTATTTATTAATGTAAGAAACACGTGGTTGAATTAATTAATTTATTTCAGCTTAATTTTTAAGTTTTTTTCAATAATATTTATTTAATTATTTATTGGATTATTCTGAAAAAGTTGAATTAAAAATATACGTCATTCCTTTAAAATGTTTACATTAGTTCTAAATTCTACCAATAGATGGCGCCAGAGAAGTAAACAAAATTGTACCGTCTCAGGAATGATCATGTAGAGGCAGTTGAAAATAATTCTTATCGGATAGCGCATTGTTAAATGCGAATATTCAAAAGTCAAGGTCACTATCAGTGTGAGGCCCGCTGTGATTTATAACTTTGCAGCGACTTCACTGAAAAGTGAGAAGTCGCTGTTCCGATAGATTTCAGTGATATGCAATTCAGTGTTACGATTATTCCGAGAATACCAGTCGGGTCACTTCAACCCATTCACAGATTTCTCCTTTTATCTTTATTCCTGTCAAGGAGACGGAACCCTGAGGACACAAGGGGAGAATGCTTTGTGTTTCTAGGATTTCCTTTCCTCCCCCTGGAGGGTCGGGGATCACCCGATAGCCTTCTTTTCTTTCAGAATTGTCGGCTCGGGCCGTTTTGAGATAGCATATTGTCAATACGGGGAGTTGTAACAATTTTAGGTTGTAAGGAATTAGGAGCGATTTTAGGTTGTAAGGAATTAGGAGCGATTTTAGGTTGAAAGGAATCTACTACTATTTTTATTTGTCTTCCACAACACATTTGCCTATAGCCAACTTTAAGATTTTATATTACTATCGTACATAAAATATAAATCGACTGACTCCTTCAATGTCTTTTTGATCCATTCATTAAAAAATAAGACTATCGTGTATTAATTTTTAAGAATTAGGAATACATTCAATACATTGTTCATTATTTCAAAGTAAAATTATCATTACTGAGTTATCAATACAATATTGAGATTTATTTTACTTGAATTTGAAATTGCAGTTTTTTACAATTCGCTCATTTCTGCTGTTTTTAAATAACGAAACATTGTCTAGTGATTATCATGAGGTTTCATGGTGCATTAACCGGGGAATAATTAATTTTATAATTATTATTTTTTATATGCATGTATATGTGCTTTGTGTGTGTGTGTGCAATTTTAAAAATAAATAGAACTGATTTGATTTCAGTGTATCGAAAAAAATAATATTATTAGATTATTTTATAACTATTATTGAATTAAAATCTTTCTAATTTACTGTGCATTTTTTATTAATTTTTATCATATCACATTTCTTTACAGCATTCATTAAAATTTTGAGAATACTACGTTTGCTTCTCGTAACCTCCAGAAAAATAAAACTTTTACTTTATTTAAATCTTTAATTTTTTTCATAAATACTCATTCTATTGCACTATTCTATAAGTTTAATATAATAAGACTTAGACTTTGAGCTTTTCTTACAATTTTGCAATGGGTTGAAATTACTAGTACATTGCCATTAAATGACTGTATATATTCTTTTAGGCTCACAAAAATAAAGAAGAAATTAATTTAACTGTGGAATAAAAATTAACTATGTAAAAACCTTTTATGAAATACAACAACATTTAAATTAAAATTATAACAGACTTACCGCTATACTATATTAATTTGCTTCCCTTGCACTTACTTTTTCTATATACAAGAAGTGAAACGCATTTACTTTTACGTCGTACAATTTTTATTTTTAATTCTACATGATATTTTAAGAGCCTCCAACCACAATTAATTACTCATGGAAAGTTTCAAGTAAATGATAATTTTAACCTCAAATTTGGAGCAAACATAAAATGGTTGCTTCAGATTAAAAACATACAATTGGCCTTTAATGAAATATTTAGTTTCTAGGTTAATAATGTTTTTTACGAATTTAATTTTACTTTTCAAAAATCTGCATTAATACATATTAAAAGCCATGATTTTCATGTTATGTAATAAATTATATAATGATGTCAAACTTATCAAGTGAAATAAAATGTTATTCACGAAACACAAACGAAAAAAAATCGGGGAAAAGAAGTTATATGAAAAGCAACATTAGAATTTTAAAAATTTTGTGTTACTCCGAAAGAAATTTTACAATTAAGTAAATCGAATATATATTGAGAGCAGAATCAAAAAATGTGGGAATAATTCTCTAATAATTCAATAAAATATGTACAAAAAATGCAATGAGAAGGTGTTAAAAACTGAAAATAAAATCAATTTGCGAATATTCGAATGAGGGTTGGATAAAGATGGCATAATCAAATTCAAAATCAGTCTGTTTAGTTCTTCCGAACTGAAGGTTCTTTTAAATCAAACTATCTGTTCAGTCATTGGTTCATTTTAATCTTACTTCGAAATCCTTCAACAATTTCAAACCTATTTCCAAGTCGGATGTCGAATCATAAAAAAAAATGAGAAGGGTCTAACTGACAGCATGGTACCTATAAATTCTAATTGTTTTTCTCGGAAAGAAAAAGTTATCATACTCAACTACTTTAATCTTGTCAAAGTAAAGAAAAAATTAATATTTTGCCCCATTCTAACATTTTTGCAGGAAAAGAAATGTTGTTTAATTGAACTCAGTACGATCTAAGTGAGTTAAAATAGTTCATCATTTTAACCAATTTCTTTTAACAGCAAAGGACACGTTTGTGTAAGTATGCTATTCTACGGAACACATTGTTGTTCTGGAGTAATAAATTTGTTGCAGATATACTTTTGAAGTTGGATGTACAGATCAAAGCACTTTTTTTAAAGAAATTTTATTTAAAAATTAGGCTTGATTTTGATGTTTGACCAAAAGAATTTTCTAAAATTCTTTCTAAATACCATTGCATCTAAAAAATTCTTACACCATTTCAAAATTTAGAAACTTTCCTATCTAGAATACAGTTTATATGATATAGATGTCTAATAAATTTTCACAAAATTTTTAGACATAATTTACAAATATGTTTGTATTGCTTTTATTAAATTTAAATCGTTTTCATTATTAATGCAAATATTTTATCAAGGATTGTTTTTCTATTGTTGAGTAAAATGTGAAGATCTAGCATTTTTCTGTTTCTTCTAGTTTTCCAGAATTGCAAAGAGTAAACAATGATGAGAATTTTTTATATTTCTAAACACTATTACTCTTTTATATAATGTAATTTGTTATACAAAAAAATATTATTACTCTTCAATTTTGTGAATTTTTGTTAATATTTACTTGTGATTTTAATTTAGAATTGAATTTTTTTTATTACAGTGCCCAAAATTTTTCAGTGAAACGGCAAATAAAAATTATATAAGATTTAACAAAAATTTTGAAAAACTTTTCATGTTAAAGAAACAATTCTGACACCAGGGCATTAATTGTGTGAAACTTCTGTAAAGCGTGGGAAGCGGAACTAGTAATCTATAGTAAAAGCGCATCTGTTTTCTAGAAGAGTGCTAAAGGATTTTTCTTCCCCTCCTATTCTTCATAGGAGGCCAACAGGGGTGTGAGCAAATTACCCCTCATTCATGTTGCTTTATTGCTTTTGTTTATTTAGTACAGCTGCAAAAGTCAGATGGTTTCTAGGAATAGTATATGGGTTGCTATTCCTAGAAACCATCTGACTTCGGGGTTAGACCCCGATCGCTGATAATAACGCTTTGACAATTGTTACACAATGTAAATATAAACAGAGAGCTTGTTGCTTAATTTTTTCTAG
>JAOUZG010029422.1:0-20967 GCA_026289955.1 Argiope argentata
TATTTTTCTCACTTGTTAATGCAAAAAATTTATATTTTAATCGTATCGTCTCATTTTTTTTCTTAGCCAATTAAATTGGCCAGAATTAAAATTCTTCATTGATGAAGATTTTACAAACGATATTATCACATTAAATAAACTAATACATTTTACATGTAAGTTGGCTTAAAATGTATTTCTTATAAAATAAAAATAAGCTTTGCGAAATCAACAAAATTTTCGTTACTTAGGTTGATGAAAATAATTAGTAACTCTTCTTCTGAAAACACGAAACGTGCCTGATTGGTTGAAAGTTTTATACCTCTACCACATTTTCTATTCCTTCACAGCTATTTGGTAATCTTTTTGAAAATATTATGCTAATCAGTATTGTGACGTCATGGATGCTTGCGCATTCCCCTTTCTCCTATCCTCTGGTGTTGCACTTCATTCGGCTTTTGTCACTGAGTCGGTGATATGACTGTGAAATTTGCGTGTTATTTCAGCTCGATTATGACGTTATTTATTTATTTTGCTTTTGATTCAGACGTATTCTCTCTGTGAACATAGGATTACCCTGATTCTTACCTACATTTTTTATCTTGTTAATATTCAAGAAAAAGAATATTTATTCACAAACTTATTCAATTAAACGATGTCATTAGAGCTTTTTGAGTCTGATTTGTAGTTCAAGTACTGAAAGGAGAAATGGAAATTTACAGAGATCCAAAGACTTGGAGAGAGAGCCTGCATAAATATTGAAGGCGTATATCTGTTTTCGAGCTACAAGTACATCTAAGTTGCTGCCTTTTTGGACTTTTCTGTTGAATATTTCCGGTAAGTTCATGTTCACTCATTTAAGTAATGTTTTTATCGCCAAGTTTTAAGATAATCGAAATAATTTACCTTTTATGTGATTTTAAGTATCAAACGCAAAATGAGTAATTTGCTTGCGTATTTATTAGCAATTATTTTTCTCAGGAAATAAATTTAGTTTTAAGACGCAATTTCCGTGGCAAATACAAAATTGCCGGCAATTTTTAAAATCGTTAAATTTTCATGCTCTCGCAGCATCAAGAGTTTTGACTATGAAAATTACGGCTTTAAAAAATGCACCCCAAAAATTTCGCGCCAAGCAATGGTGGAATCTGCCCTTTAACCACATCGCATAAAATGACGTGTCTGACACGCGCATCGAATTATTCGAATTTTTATTTTCAAGTCTGCAATTAATCTACAGAATTAAGTATTTAAATACAAAAAAATCAATATGAAACGATTTGGTATCCCAAAAGCTCCATATATTATCAAAAAAATCAAATTAACGATAAATAACCAAAATAGGATGGGTTATCTAATTAGGAAGTTAAATAAAGTACTTGTACATTTTATATAGCATTAAAATGAATATTGAAGTTAAATACATGTATTAAATAAAAAAAATATTACTGATTTGATTGCCATTTATTCTTTATTTTATAACCTTTGCGTGTATACATATAGGCATTTAATTATATATTCAATGGTGATCTGATATGTAATTGTCGGATATTAAATTCAACTTTACGGATTTATATTCTTTTATTCTTTTTTATTCATTCTTTTATTATTTATCTATTTTATTCTATTATTCTTTATCGATTTATATTTTATATTCATTTGAATGCTTTTTATCATGTCAGTACATATTGTTTTGGGAATGATGTTTGTGGCGTCAAGAAAAATCCGTAGGCGAAAAGTAAACATTTTATTATCTGCACGGACATCTCAAAAAATCAGCTTTTAATAACGCGTTGCCCTTTCATTTACAAAAGCTCTGATTTAAAAAAATAAATTAATGACTACAGCAAATAAAACCTAGAAAAATGTCATTTTGAGCACGTGATTATATGAAATAAAATAAATAGGAAATGTGATATTTTTTTAAAACAATAAATGCAAGATAGTTTTTGATCGTTTGTAGTACTAAAATTGCTAGTTCAATGAAACAATTAAAATGAATAAAAATATAATTTAACTTGCTCGCGTACGTGGTGCTTGGGCGTTCAAGAGATTATGTTCTGACATGATACATTGAAATATGCCTAGCAGATTTCATTTTAATCTTTATTTTTATTTTTAATTTAAATTTTTTCATAAAATAGTTATAAAGTAGGTACAATTCAACCGTTGTAAAAACAAAGCATTATTAGGTTTTCTAGAAAAGTTGCACATTTGTACTTATACAACATTACGTGTAAAAAGAAATCATAAAATATTTTATATGGAAATTATTCGATTTTAAATAAAATTTAGAAGTGAAATAATTTTACTTTACAATGTCTAAAGTCAAATATTCTAATTTAAGTTTGATTGAATGTTTAATATGCATTTCAAGGAAAATATTTCTTCTCTCATTGTTTTAGCAAAATGTAAATCCCTTCTGGTTGCACTGATATATAGTCACTGAAAGTTAAGTTGTATCTAAAAATATAACAAGTATATAGGGGGTTCACTCTAATTATATGTAATGACTGATTTCTAAACCGTTCGTCGGATACGTACTTTCCATTGGGAAAAATGATTGAAAAGAAATCATGAATGTTGTTGATTTAATTAAGTAATGTAATTGAATGAAGAATCGTTATGTCTAAAATTACTTTGATTATTGTATTGTTGAAACCTAAATTTTTAGGCAATATTCAGCAATCGTTAAAGATAAATTTTATATTAATGATTGGAAAAATGTGTTAAATAATATTAAAAAAATATCTTTAACGTTTTTTAAACCACTAAGTAGATAACTGAAAAAAACTAATATATAAATTAAGATACTTGTCGCTTTTAACGGAGACAAATTGCTGGTTTATGTTTGATCTTAACTACTACGAAAGACAGATGAAAAGATGACTTTTTTTTCAAGCAAGAATAATTTTGAACGACATTAAATTGAGTTTCAACTTAAAGTTCAAGTTGTATCAATTGTATCAGTTCAACTTGTTTCGTGATACAAATTATTATTAGAACCACCCAACAATTATTTCGTGTTACAATTTCAAATTTTTCGTGAATTTGTTTCGTGATACAAATAATGATTAGAATCATCGGTAAAGGTTACTTATAGTGTGCCCCTTGCCGCGCCAAGGATGCCAAGTCGCCAATAAAGATGGCGGACACTGTAAACAAACACTTTTAAGGGTTAGTGACGGTTACGACTTTTCGCAATATAATGATGATTTTTTTAATCGATAAGCATTGTCTTTTTATTATTATTTTTTCAGGCCCGGTGCCTTCAACAGATGCCTCCGGCATCTGTTGAAGGCACCGGGCAGAATTTTTTAACTTAAAAAAACATCCTACGGCTTCGCTATGCCCGGGAGCGGGAAACTAGTAGCTTCGCTAGCACATTGAACATAAGGAATGTTCGGATAACATGAACAGTAAATAATAAATAATTGAGGAAGACAACGATGCAAAAAGAATGGATTTAATAGGAAATTTTAAAGACATAATGTACAAACTTGAAGTATTTAATTTGTTGTAAAAAATATTCCAATCATCCTTCATCTATTTAACAGGTTCGAAATGACCACTGACCTGTCATCCACTCTTGAATAAACGCCGAAAAAATAATTAGCGAAGAAAACAAACGAAAGAGCTTTAAAAGAATGACGAGAAATGCGAATAATTCTATTGTAGACGGTTTTTAAAGAAAGAAACCAGACGACTTCGTAAGAAAGTAAAGCAGACGGTTTTGTGAAATCGCATACTGAGAACTAAAATGAGTAAAGGAATAAATATTTTATAATCGCATTAAAAATATAATTGAAACTTCTTATTAACTATACAAAAAATCTGAATTATAATACAGATCAAAAATAAAATACTTAATTGATATTATTTTTAATTTAAGTTTTCAGTAAAGAGTTGAAGCTCATGTACCACTCAACCATTGTAGAAAGAAGTAAACAAAACATCATTAGGGTTACTACAAGAGCTTTGTTTTGGGTTGCCATATTGGCGACAAACTCGGGGGCACACTAATGACCATTTTAACCGAATCATCTAACAATTTTAAATTTTCGTTATGCTTCGTTTTTAGATAAATTATCAACAATAAATTTATTTTTTTCTGGCATACTTCAAAGACATAACACATATAATATGCCAAAATCACATCATAATATGCCAAAATCCGTTTGAAAAATCATTTCTTGGCGGGAAATTCTGGCGAACCTTCTGCTTACCATCCCTCAAAGTTCCGTATTTAATAATTGCAGAAGTAGCAATTTCATTAAATGAAAAATATTCCAGCCTGCTCAAATCAAATTATTGATGCAAAAACTGCTGCGGTATGGTTAACTCCAGAACTAACCTTGAAGTCTGGATGAAATGTTAATAAACCTCCGTTCTGATGATTCATGTGTAATCATAATATTTTACTTACTTTAAACAAATGAATTCCAGATGCTGCTCACTGGAGAACAGCTCATTTTAATCTGGGAAAACGAACATAATGCAAAAATGCCTTTTATCTACCAGTTGAAACTTCTATTACATTTAAGATAAAGCAGTCTTATGATGGATGATTATTTATCCGTAGCATTGATACAAGAGAAATAAACAATGAAAGAAATTGTTTCCGAAGTAGAATTGATAATCTTGTAGAACAGGTTAGTTTATGTTGGGGTTTGGAGCAGTATAGCCCGTTTTACTCTGACGCAATAATATCATCCGATATCCTTTTAACCCTTCGCTCCATTAAGACTTTGGAATTAAATCGCGCTTATCCGAGGATTAGGTTGGGAAAAATATGTAAATGAAAATATAGAACCATTAAAATTATAATAGAATATTCAAGAAATTAATAAGAATAGATGTAAAGGTTTAAAATGCATTTGCTATTTATAGTTTTTTTCAGTTACAAAGCCTCACGAAAATTTATTTTGCATGATTTATATGAAAATTTTAATGAAATAATTAGTTAAATATAAAAACTTGTTTCTAATTATCTCTTAGAATTTTTTTTGCTACTCAAAATAATTATTAAATTAAATGCAAACAAAGATTAGAATACCCCTTGTATCGAGAAACAGAATTATTATTGTATTTCTGAAATATTTTAAGATAAAAATTTTCATCCTTTTTTTTATCTCTATGTTGCAAACAATATTTAAGTAAAATATTGTGCAATGTTAAAGCAATGCATTTAATGAAACCTTTTCCATTTTATACTTCAAAGATTTTAAAAAAAATGTTAGGATTAAAACCCCTTTCACTTGGTTAGTGAGTCTCCCTCATCATTCAAGACGATGCGCTCCTTTATTTTTCAATTTTGATTGTTAAAATTAAATATAGAATGGTGAAAAGATTAATTTTTCAAGGAAAAGAAATTATGTCTGTTAATTTTTCAAAACAATAAACGTTTCTTTTTAAGTGGATAATTAAACAACGAATTGCTTTTTCGAGTGCAAAGGATTACATTTGTTTCTCCAATTTTCGATCTATATTATATTTATTAATCCTTTTTTGAAGTTATGTTTGCGTTTATTTTTCTCTAACTAATATCTATTAAATGCTATAAATCTCTTTTACGAACATTCAAAGAAATTCATTCGAAATTCTTACTATAATTATTAAGTATAGTTAAGTAAGAAGGTTTTTAAGTATTTTCAAAAGGGGTAAATTGTTTTCACAAATATAACTGAACTTCTGTTCCGACTTCAACTAGCACTAGATTACTTTCACTTTCATTATTTCCTTTGTGTATCGTACCATTCAAATTTTTCCTTCGAAGGGCAGTGGAGTTTTCATTCTGATTTCAAATTTAGCTTGTTTTCTGCAGATTCTTGATTAGCTTCATTTCTAAAAACTAGATTAATATTCTCTTTAATTTAATTTTAAGATTTATGGAAATCATAAAATTCAGAACATTTCAGATTGCTGCATGAAACTAACATCAAGAAACACCAGTGCGCTGTGCGATTGAAACAATAACTTCATTAATATTCTTTTACTGTGCGTATTCTCATTTCCTCTCCCGATTTCAAATGAGTTGCAGGTGGTTAAGAGCGCAGCTGCAGTGTTTGCAATGTTATGAATTGACAATGGCTGGACGTTATTGGAAGTGTGCTTTAAATGTTGAATTTGTATATATTATGGTCTCAAGCAGTGTAAGCTAGCTAGCCTTTCATTAAGATAGTCAATTTAATTACAAATTTCAGCTCATCTTGAACATACAAAGGATTTATATTAGCCTTATTTTTAAGGATTTATATTTTTAAGTTCACTTTGAGATATACTATTTTTATATGTGCCTTGTGCATTCAGACTCTCTGACAACCGTGTTTGTTCTCGATATTATTCGAGCAGGTGTTCTTTTTTTAAATATAAATCTAATAATTGGGTGAACGGGATGGAATACTTGGAAAATTGCTCAATTATATTTGATAAATATTCTATTGTATCATTCACAGAATGTTTACAAATTTACTTAGCAAGTAGGAAAATAATTTTTATTTATCTATATATTTGCGCTCGCTCTTTGTCTAGCGGCTTTAAGCTATTATCTTGTTTCAAATCCTCCAATGTCTGTATTAACCTTTTGAAATCTGATGGCTTATCACAAGGTACCACCAAGAAGCCATGACTTAATACAGTTCATCATTTTGAAGTTTCATTTTTTAAAATTTTGATTATTAAAAATGCTTAAGAATGTTTATGATGATGAGTTTTTGGAAGAATTCTCTTTAAAACATGTTTTTCTCAGAGGACTCAAATATTAGATGAATTATGCATCAAATTATTGTCAGAGTACGAAGGGTTAAATGCTTTGTTATGTGCTTTATCCATGTAATCTAAGATATGCTTAAAATCTTTGTGGATTGTTAGGCTAAATGATTATTCACATGGACAATGCAATGAAACAAAACTCAAAATAATGATTGACACTACTGAATTGCCTATTTTGTTCATATTTTATTTTAGACTGATGATTTTGCTTTTAAAAATCTGAAATTTCAGATTTGAAACAAGATTCCTTGAAATATTAAGTGCTCAAGTTTGTCTAATGCACTTAAATTTTGACATAGATCATTAAACAATTTTTCGCTGAGGTAACAAAGAAGTTAAAACTTTCTATACAATTTTTAACGATTATTTTTATTCTCTTTTTCTTAACGAGGAAATAAAAAATGGATCGTGTATTTGGTAAGTAAAATCTTCCATCAACATCGTTATCAACTCTATGGGCATTGGATAATTGTAGAAATTTCATGGGAACTACCCATTTTTTTCATGCATTATTTTTTTAAAATATTGCTTTGTTAATCAAATGTCGAAAGAAAAAAATCGTTGAAAAATTGTACGACCCCTACGTTGTTTTACGCAACTCATTGTTGAACATTGTTACAATTGTTTATTATTTTTAATTCCCTTTCAGGAATCTGTATTTTAAAAAATACAACTTAGAATTCCTGAAACAATATTAAAAAATAATGGATACAGCGAGATTAATTTAAGTTGGGATTGACCCCTTAAATGCAAATATTTCTGCATCAAAATATTGAATCTTGCATCGAATAACTATTTATGTAAAAATTTAAATTACTGTTCAGATTTTAACCGTGTGAGTGCTGTCGCGCTTCACTTCTTGTATACCAAAAATGCGAAGATGCTGCCGTTTGTTAGTATAATTTTCGCATTTATTGAGAGCAGTTGTATTCATTTCACAGTTTTTATTCAATTTATTCAATTGTATTTTGCAATAGCCTAAAAATTAAAATAAAATACAGTGGTAAGTAGAAATGCAGTAGAGCCGTGGATTGTGGTATGCTAGAAAAAATGAGTCGATACAAAAAGATATATAATGATTTGACTTCAATTTTTTTAAAATCGTCATCATATCTATAAGGGCAAAAGAATTTTTACAAAAGATTATGCACAAAAGTTATATAAGAATAATTGTATCCTTTTTTCTACCGTTCCAGAATCGGTGGTTTTAGTGGATTACTACTTACCACTGTTTTATATATTTGTTGTAAAAGTGTTGTTTTATAAGAATCTGAAATTATTTTCATTTTTGAACAATTATTATACTGATAATTACAAATGCCACAATAAGTCTACCTATCAATAAAAAGTTTTCTTTTAAAAATTGCCTGGGCGAAACTTGCGATAGTGTGATGTATGTAGTAATAAAAAGGGTAATGGAATTAAACGATCCGACTTAATTTGCGCTATATGCAAAAAAGGAATTCACGGAATTTGTGCAGCAAAGCATTCTTTTAATAAGTAAGAATAAAAAACATTTTTGTTGATCAAAATTGTTACATAATAATTTGTCTTTATTATAACTATTTTTATTGATTTCAAAAATAAATACAACGCATTTCATTCCGCTCTTTTAGCATATATATATATATATATAAAAGAAAACTCTTCAGCAATCAAACGGTTAATATACGATATATTAAATTAGATGGAACTAATCAGCATTCCAGATGTGCCTTTTGACGGTTTAGATGCATCAGCATTTCAAATCCGCCAGCATTTCAAATCTGCAAATGCCATTTAACTAGATAGCATAAAAAAACCGTATCACCAATTCTTTAATGTGTATGAACGCTTGATGACCACATAAATACCATTTAAATATGATTTATCATTTTGTATTACAATTTTAGTTTGTTTTGTTACATACGAGATAATTCAATAATGTTACCTGAAACCAACGGGAATTTTCTTTTTATTCATAAAATCCATTTTTTTTTTCAGACATGGTTTGGTTGTAGCAGCATCGTTCCAGCTCGCTCCTCCTTTCTTCACTTCGTTAATGTGAGTACTGTTTCCAGTACCTGTTCTCATTTATTTTTAAAAAAGTTATTCCGTAGGAAACTGACTCAATGAATTTCAGTTCGTAATATTTTTACCTTAATGAAGCGTGTTTATATTAAGTGATCGCTTGCTTTAAATACAATAATCATTTGCCGAAGGAAAGATGCCAGGCCTTGTTTTGGACAGTTTTATGCGAGAGTAAAAACCTATGAAACCTGAAGGGCTGGAAGGAGGGTGAAACCTATCTGCTTTTGTCTTAATTTACTAAATATTTTTTTTTTACTTTCTCGTATATGAAGTACACAAAGAAAGTATTGCCATCGTAAAAAGTTTTGAATTCGAGATTTCGATAAATCTCCACGTTTTAGACTTCCACGAGTCAGAAAAACACATTTTTGGAACAATGATTGTCTGTCTGAACAGAATAATTAATAAACGTTCTGAACAAATGAAGGAAATTTGGTGTTTGATCTCTACTGTAAATTTTTGTATTTGATGAATTTTGAAGTCATTTCATTCATTGAATATGTCTGTCAGAGTGCAAATAAGCCCGATAGCCATTAGCACGCAATGAGCTTAAATGAATAAAATTTTGCAAGTGAACCGAATTGGAAACTAAAGATTAAATTTGTATCACATCTCTCTTTTTTTGGTTTGTGTAGTCACTTGCGTATTAATTTGATAACAAAATAAATTTGCCACATCGAAAATTTTATACATGAATTTGTTACTAAAAGTGCAGTTCTATTTTACATTTTGATTTCGCTATAGTTCATAAAAAATTCGAATACTTTCTCGGGTTTCTTGTTTACTCTAAGAAGCACAAAAGTTTCATATGCGAAGACTCCGGATATAAAAAAAGTCCAGATACTACAATTATTGTCATAATGGAGGGGGGGATAACCTTTGAGTATGCGTGAAGGTTTAGGAAATACCCCTTTTACTAGTTAAATGAGGGAATAGTAGGTTCGAGATGGAATCTGCCGAAAATTTGTGACAGATATCAAGTATCCTTTTCTAGGTTGACTTGATGACGACAAAATATATTTAAGAATTAAATTTTATCATGTTTATATAATGCATTATATAATTTGGATGTAATATGGAAAAATTTTAATATAATCTGGAAGCATTATCGTTCCCATTGAATTTTTTTTCCAAATATGGTCCATCTGCATCAATCGAAGTGATTTGACCCAAACTGACCGAATGAGCATCATGCTTTCCATCACTCCTATTTTGAAGCTCCCTCGCAAAACCTTGTCGTTAACTAACCGCTAGTTGAAATAATGAAAGTATAGTTGTTATTCTTTGGAAGCCGTTATTGTGTTTGCTGAAAATTTCACAGCATTAAAAAATGTTATCTATAGAACTTTTCCAAAGAGGAGATTTAATTTAATAAGCAATTAATATTTCATTCTTCTTACCCATATCTTCAATAAATGTAGGGAATTTTTTTTGATGAATCTGGTGACATAGAGACTTTTGAAGTGAAACTTAAATATAGTTTTTCATAACTTGTAATATCAATTTTGTACAGCTTTAGTCCGATGTAATTTTAGTATTGGCTAAAATGTTTATTTAATACGACATTTTAAGAATTAAAGTTACATAAAACATGGTTACTTAGAAATATATTAGTAAAGATGAGTGTGCAAAGCCATACAAAATGCTGTTTATAGTATCAGGTAAGTATTTTGAGTTACATATTTACTTATGTATTTATTTAATTATGTACAATGAACTTTCCAAATCCTTTGCTTTTCTACGGCCACTATTTCTACGGTCATCACAGAATACATATTTTTATTTAACATGAAATTTAAAAGTATAGTCTATTAAAACTAAATCTAATCTTAAATTTTTCAGTATTTGTTCTTATTTTTAAGGACCCAGCCTTTTTGATTTAAAATTTTTGAGAGTTACTTTTTTATGTCATTAATGAGAAAGGTAAAAATTGCATGAATATAGCTCTTTCAGTGTTTCTTGTTCGTAGTTTATGACAATTCGGTATAATTTCTTATTTGCATTAATTTTTTAACAAGGCTAGAGAAATCTTGGATTTAAAGGTGGTGTCAACATAAGAGGGTTAAAACTATATGCCGGTCTTTTTAAGGAGCGCAGAAATTTTATAATACAATCTTTACTATATTTCTATGATCACGCTGCATTTAAACTGGAAATCAAAACCAGATTCGGAAAGCCATTTTTAGTATTTCGCGAGTTACTCATTAAAGGAATTTTTGGCGGTAATTTTTAATGATCGGTCTCAAAAATAGATTTCAGAAGTAGAATTAAATCCGAAAAGATTTTGAAATAACAGTATGATGAAATTTTCTAAACATTAACTAGGAACCATTTAGGGTTCAAGTATAGGGCATAGAACAAATTCTGTAGATAAAATGGAACAAATATTTGTACATTTTTAACATTATCAATAAAATAATAAATCTTTGCCATTTAACAATATTTTATTCACTAGTCATAGTATGTTTATTATATTCTGCGTTGAATAAAAGTTGAAAAAATGAATTTTGGGGGAGCTTAGCTCCTTAAAATTGAAGTCTTAGTAATGTTTGGTATGAGTTATTAATAAATAAAAAGGGAAATCTTCTGATTTGATTTAATTAGAGCAAATCTTGGATATATGATCGAGTTTTGGACCGAATCCGAATTTGAAACTGATGTGCACCATCCAACAGTTTTAGTTATTGTTACTATTGTAAATCAGAACTCGTTATTTATGTGTTCGGCGCTATGCCGATTTTCAAAGCAGAAATGAAATGTCGTCTTATAGATGATGCAGCTCTGGTTATGTGCAAACATACATTTTATTTACATCAAATTAGTAACAAAGATATACGTATTTTTTACAGCAGACGAACTCATAAAATAACTGAAAACTCGCTTAAGAAATAATCTAGCAATCTTATGGCATCCATTACTCAGCTCAGGAATACATGAACCAACTCGAGTAAAAAAAAGAGTATAGAATAATATATATTACTATTTGTTATTGCCAATGGCCATACTCTGAACTCGTATTTTAATTAAAATAGCTTACAGAATAAATCCTCTGCTTTGGTTTCATAAATTACAATTCACAACAAAAATAAATAAATAGAAATATTTTTTTTGAAATAAATACAAGGAATAATATTAATAATTAATTATTAATATTTCTAGAGTATAATATCAGAGTTAAGTTTCTAACAGTTACATCGATTTGTTGTCTAATACATCGTCAAAATTTGAGCATTGGGATGCTTATCAGGGTTTCGCATCAGGAATTGAACTGCGAATTCGAGATTCCATCCTATCCAAGATAGCATATGTCCTTGATCCTGTGCATGTAAAATTAAGCCGTGATATTATTTTTTCCCTTTTAAAATAACTTTCAAAGTCAAATTTTATGTAACTTCATAAATGAACATGTAATTTCAAAAAAAAAAAAAAAAAAAT
Organism: Argiope argentata; assembly: GCA_026289955.1. NCBI lineage: Eukaryota > Metazoa > Arthropoda > Arachnida > Araneae > Araneidae > Argiope > Argiope argentata. Next base: position 12,256 of record JAOUZG010029422.1, read on the forward strand.
CAAAGGACCCTCTTATTTGTCAATATTTGTGATCGATATTTGCACTCGGGTCCTACTTTGGCTAATGTTCATGAATGTATTTTAATTTGACATTCAAATGCTTCTGATCAATTATAGAATTTTTTAAATTTTAATGACGTAATTTTCAAATTTTAATGACGTAAAATGACAACCACATTAGAGAATTGTTTCAAAGTTCATACAGTGAATTTCTTTTTCGTTTTCTCATAAAATTTGATTTTTTTTTACTTTTTCGAATGCTACATTATATGAGAAAGCAATACATCCATTGTCAGAAAATTCAAACTTGCGATTTTAATAAATCTTCACGTTTTTTTAGACGAATAGCTAAAAAATGCATTTTTTGAAAATGTCCATCTGTCTGCGGCAATGATTCAAAATAGCTTTGAGTTTTAAGATTGAAATTTGGTATGTCAAAAAAATTTTACAGATCTATTTCGAATAAAATTTGTTTCAGAGGAAAATCTGTCAGGATGTTTCGAATATAAGTTCACATGATAATTAGAGATTGAAGAGAACTAGATAGATAAAATTTGGTACCCAAATTTGATATCTGTGGTATAGATCTGACAAATTTTGAGTCATATCCATTGACGACTTGAAATCCTGTCGGCTAGTTTTTTTCAGAAAAGTATAAACGCGGTAATTCAAAAACGTAATGAATTAAAGTCCCATATCAAATTTGATGTATTTAGTACTAAAAGTTCAGGTTTATTTCAATCTTTTGAGAAAAACTTGTACAAAACACATTGTATATCTGAATACCATAAACGCATACTAGGGATTAATCACCCAGAATGACACAATAGATTCTGTAAAAATGCTAAATTTACAACCGAGATTTGTAATATTTTTTAACTGTTGTACGCAATGCCATGACAAGTTTCAGGGACACCACTCCCTCTGATCTGTAGTTTGTAACATACAAATGAATTGTCAGATAAGATGTCATTCCCAGATTTAACAAATTTAATGAACAAAAGATCGGTAGATAAGCTGTTGGAGAATAGCTATGGTTTATTGGTACGATTGTTATACCAATCTTATTTCGTGGAGTACGTAGGTATCAGTTTGGGGACATCAGTTGGAAAATAGGCATGTATAATCAGTTGGAGTTTTTTTTAATCTATTTTTTAGAGTTGGGAAAAATGGATTCTTTATCGCTTTAATGAATGGTCGAATCAGAGAACGTTAATTTATCGTCGTATCGGAAAGGAACGATGCCCACGATTTCTTGCAAGGAAATATAATTTGCTGATATTATATATCGTTAGCTATCAACGTTATAGAAATTTGCTGCTGTCCATTGGCCATTACCTGGGCCTTAAGTTGCATTCATAGAAAAACGTTGTCTTGAGGGGAGTGAAATTGTGAAATTTTCTTGAGTGTTGAAACATATGCAACGTGGCAGTATATGGTTAACTAGGGTAGAAAAAAATAGTAAAAATAAATTCAATGAAATCATTAGTCAGTACTCGGGGAAATATTTCAATTTATACTGATGGCTTTCAAGCTGAAAATATGCATCGATATGGTAGAGGCAGGCAGGCGCACACGCATACACACACAGCACATATAATATTGAAGGGCATATACATGGTATCATTACCTGCCTAAAGATTAGTTGAATAATTCTTTGAATAGATAAGTGAGTAGTTGTAAATAGACCTCTTTGTATTCCCATACAAAGCGATCAATTTACAACCGATAACAATTTTTTTTTCAAAGATAAGAATCTTTTTATTTTACATCTGCATAGGATGCGCTTAATGTCTAGTGGTCATCGGAATGCAAAGGGTTTTTAAAGTTTTCAGTAAGTAATGTGTATATGTCATTGTATCTCATTCAAAAATATGCAATGCTGATGTGAGTTTTTAATGCAATTATTTAACTGCGCATAGGTAAGTGTAAGGATGATTCTCCTTCTAAACAGTGTCACGACCCTACTTGGGTCGCTCCGCCGTTCCTCTCGTGTCGTTGGGGTGAATTCGTTCGGTGCGACATTCCTCGGGGAGAGACGCACCGATCCCCGCATTGTTGGTCAAGCAAGGAATTCTGTTCCTTTAACACGGTTTACCGAGTGGGAAGGGTTGAAAATTTGATATTGCACAGAAAGTGGAAATTTGAATGATATATATTTTTAAAACGGCGAACTGCAGTCATAGAGCAGAATTTAAAAACATTTTTTTAACTCATTCACTGCCATAAATGGTAAGAATGCATTACCAAGTGCAAATTCATTCGATAAGTTCAGAAACGGATTCATTCTGCAATCCCTGTTTCCATAGGGTTCAAAATGTGTCTGCATTTGCGGCACATGAGGTCATCGTATTAAATAGTTCTGGAAACGTTTAAGGAAAAAATTCGGTTGCCAGTTGACAGAAAATTGTGAATCCTATAAGGCCTTATGTATGGTTGGAATTTTGATTCCTATGTTAATCCGTTCAACGTTTAACAGGGTTCTTTCCTTTGTGAATTATATTAATAATGCAAAAGTAACCTTTTACGTCATTAAAGGTCATGAACTATATTAGGTCCTCTTAAGAATATCGAAATTCGGGAAATAGAAAAAAATTGTGAAAATAAAGATATTAAAAAATCCGAATTTCAGAAACTGTAACATATATAAAACCATAAAAATATATCAACACAGAAAAATAAATTCAGTACCTCCCTTAAGATTCTCTAGAATGTTTTGGCAAAATGGGATTAATATTATTGGATATTCTATAAGTTAATTTTATTAGTTGGAAGTGACTGATAAATAGAGAACAGAAATACGAAAGTAATTGCTTATCTTCACTAGAACTAATTTTTTGAGTTTTGATTTCATTTTAAGGATAAATAGCGAAAATAATCATAAATAACAGCATCCGAGAATGTAGTAATATATGGGTATGTATTTTTTTCTGAAAAAGTGAACGGTGATTATTCAAAGAGGGTTTAATTTCTTTTGAAAATATCGGTAATAGAAATGATATCGATATTTCAGCATGACAATTTGGCATTAAGACCACTTTTCTTCAGCAAAAGTGAAAAAACTTCGGATATCTCATTGACCTGAATAGCTGTCAGTGAATGAGTTAAACTTGGAATTCTTCATTTACATAAGTACTTAGAATGATGTTAGAACATAATTGTAAGTACCACAAATAAAGGGTTATATTTGTTCTAGTGAGAGGCTTGTAAAAGATTGTTAGATAAAAAAAGAAAAATGTTCTTAAGGCTAGATTGCAAGTTAAACATGCATTGGATGTTTGATAATTTTATCAAATTTGAATTTCGCCGCAGCCCGCGGTAATGATCAAATTTTCTTTCGTCAAACATAAATCATTATTGAGCTCTCAAGTACACGAAATCTTACAAACAAACATCTGGAAACTTGCAGTTTAATTAATACATATATTAGGAGCGATAGATTTATCCCTCCATTGCACCATCCATTAAGAGATTGCTGAACTTTCTGATACAAGGTCTTGTATGGAGATTTATATTTCGCTTAACATTCATTGCATCCCAGAATCAATTGTTTCCACTATTAATAATTTACTGAATGCAAGAGGAAACACTTTCAGCATGTTCAGAATTGACTCTTGTGCAATACAGGCTTTTTAACATTTGCCCAATTTAACACTTCCAATTAAAATTTAGGACGGGAACGGGCTGTATGTATATATCAACTGTTCGCTTGTAAGATGAAGGAACGAAGTTCGTGGATATGAAGAATGAAAATAATATTGCCTTTTTTGTAAATGAAAAAAATGCCTACCACATTGTTAGTGAAATATTAAATGCCAAGGCTAATACCGTATAAGTTTGTTTGAAATTCTTCTATTCAATGTCTTATAAACCAAATAATTAATTTGACTTGAAAGTTTCCGCATGATGAATGCGTGTGTTAGTAAATTGTGTAAGAAAAGAAATCCCTCTCATTGCTGGAATTTGCGATTTATTACAGTGAGAAGAATAAGCATTTGTTTGCCAAACTGAAGTGTTCGAAAACAATGAGCTTGCCCGAAGTTACTCATGATTTTGTAAATGGAAGATAAAACCTGAACTCTGTACGAGATCTGATATTTCCAGCGAATGGGAAAGGAATTGAAATTCGTTTTATGATGGAAATTGTGCCCATTTTCTTTAATGAACTTGAAACTTTGTTTAGAGACATAAGTTTTGTTTAAAAGGTAATAAATATTCATTCTGATCATGACTGCAGTTCGTAAATATAGCTTGCTTTAGTGGTTGTTTAACACTGTTTTTTATCATGTCAGAAGATGGTTTTAGGATGAGGTTTTTGGCGTCAACAAATATCCGTAGGTGAAAAATAAAAAAATCTGTACATGAAAAATAAAAATGTTATCTGCACGAGCATCCCAAAAATCAGCTTTTAATAACGTGTTGTCATTGTACTTACATAAGCTCTGATTAAAAAAAATAAGTGAATGACCTAAAACTTAGAAAAATGTCATTTTGAGAACGTGATTATATGAAATGAAATAAATACGCAATGTGATATTTTTTAAAGCAATAAATGCGAGACAAGTTTCTTTTGGATCGTTTGTAATGTTAAAGTGACTCATTCAACGAAACCATTAAAAGGAACAAAAATATAATTTAACTTGCGCGAGCACGTATTGCCTGGTCATTCAATAAATTATGTTCTTGCATGCATAGATTTCAATATGCATAGCAGATTTCATTTTAATTTGTTTTCGCCTACAGATGAGATTTCAGTTTCATCTTTGGTAATCTTTCGCGTTAATACTAAAGAAACAATAAATGATGTTAAAGGATGAGCGTTTCCAGAAATTTCAGTTTCAAAAAGTCTTGAAAGCGCCTGCAGATCAAAATCCGTCAAATACGTAGAAATTGACCCCAATTTTTTCAACTATTCATTTCAATTAATCTGCTTAAAAAGAATATTTAACAATTTATAATCCATTTTATTAATATCATTGCTTAGTATCACGATTACAACTTTTATAACAGTATTTATCCCTTTTTGCAATAGTTGTGAATTTGTTTTGCGGATTTATTACTTTAAGCTCTAAAATTCAAATTTTGAAGTAATTTGATGGAAATACGAATACTCATTTCTTTCAAGAGAAAATCAAGTGGTGCCATTGAGTAACGTGAGTAAATTGGAAATGTAGATTAATTGTAAATTCACCTCAAAGATTTTAAAAAGGGGGGGGGGTTGCAAATTTAGTAAAGGGAGATTAAATAAGTAAGACAATTATTTTAGAGATTTATTTATGTGGATGAAATAAATCCACTTAAATCTGAATTTTTCAATTTTGGGATAGGAAATTGCGCTTTTGTTTCGTTTTCTAATTAGCAAAAAATATTCATAAATGATGAAATCCAAATTTCATGTTTCTCATTTCGAACGTGTAAGTGGTATTATATTTTGTTTAACAAGAAAAAGGTTACTGTAAGGAGGTTCATATCCAAAAATCTTGAGAAGCATCGGATATTCCCCCTGTTTTCAGTAGTTCCACCCGGATTCAGTGCTACAGTTACCCGTTCTTTCTGAAAGACAGATTATATAAGAAATATAATTCGATGAGATATTACACAAATAATGAATTTAAAAAATGGAGTTAGTAATCGATCTGGCACCAAGACTGGAAATCGGTTAGATATGGCGAAACTTTCCATTGTTGTAAAATTATCAAGGATTTATAATTGGCGCATTAGAGCAATGTATTTTTCCTAATGATTGACAATGATTGGTACTTATGTTTAAAATCGCATTGAATACTATAGCATTCAATAAAATTCATGAAAAAAGATGTTTCTTGAGTATTGTTTACCCGTAGTCTCAAAAAGATTGCACAAATGTACAGCGAAATTGTACTTCAGAATATTTACACAATAGGCCATTAAGGATGAAGCATAGACGCATTTTTATTTCTGATACCTTAACTAATACCGTTTGACACTTTAATTTGCATTAATGATATGAAGAGTCGCTCGGTGAATTCTTCACAAAAAGTTTGCAAAATTGGGTTTGTTTATTTAATAGAATTCCTGGATTATTATAAATTGCAAGAAAGGTTTATTTCTTTAACAAGTACTTTATATCACCGACCATTCATATTCTTCTGAAATGGATAACAGAGTCGAGTTGAAAACATCGTTCATTGCGCTTAAATATAGCCCAAAATAGGTTTGGGTTAGCTCCGATGATTTTATTAGCCACTCTTTCATCAATTTTTATTCCCAATTTGGAAAATTTCAAAATTATCCAACGAATGCATTGAAATTATCTTGAATAATAAGTTTAATCAATGTCCAATAATCAACCATGAATCACATTTCAAATGTCCTGTTTTTAAAGTCATTTTTTTCTGTTTCTATCTCGTTTTGGACAGTCTTGTAGCTTTGTTCTACTTCTATTTTTGGTAATCTTGGAATTGATGATCAACTACCTATAAATTTCAATAAAAAGTAATCTTTCTAATTTTTTAATATTTTGAATCGATGTAAATTATCATTTTCATAATCATATTAGTTATATTTCAAAGTAACTCATATTTAGATAATGCACATTTTTCCCAAACATGTTTGCTTATTCTATTTGCTGTTGACTGCTTTGCAAAATGTCTTGAGCTCAAAAGTAGAATCTTGTGCCTTTTATTCAAAAACGAGGGGGTTTTTTTTGCTTAAAGAATTTTTTATTGTGCTTATTATTTAAATTTTTTTTAAAAAAAATTCCTTATTGAATATTGTTGTAGTGATTTGTCCTAAATAAAGAAGTACTTCATTTTCAGATGGAAAGTCAAATCAGTGATTTTAAAAAAAATTCCGTTTCAGTATCTTCGAAATATTTTGTTATAGTAAATAATTATATTATGCAAAAGATACTTTTTAAATTAAAAGAACAAATTTGTTTTTTTATTCAAATAAACCTATCCTAATTCTTTCAAATTAAATATTTATATTTTATTTCCAGCACTCAATCTAATATGTAGTATAAACTTGCATTGAAGTGCTTTCTAAGCTTTTCAGGTTTTTCTTACGATAATATTTACAAATTATATTAAACCATAGAAAAAAATTTTAATGAAAAAAAGTACATGTAATATATTTTCCACTAGATTCTTTTAATCATTTTGCGGTGATGCAAAATCGTTTTTGTATAATTATTTTCCTTTTAAAATGACTTAAAAAGGCCCACACATTCAAGTTTTAAGCTATTTTTGTAATCTCTGATAGGCTTGCAGGAAGGATTTTGTTAATTATTTTCAGTCCTTTTTTCTTTTAAATTGAAATGGCAAAAAAATAAGTTTGATATTTTTAAACTTTTAAAGTATTTTCATCTTTTACAGTGGAATACTGTTTTGAAATATATCATGGAATTATTTACCGAAATGGAAAGAGATCAAATTCAGCTTTCAATGAAACGTTAAATGGGGAAAAATTGCCATGGATGCAACTTGTTAATTTCCTTATATTGTGACTTTGAGGAAAAATTCTTCGCATGCATATAAAAAAATTTATCAGAAATGTCAGCTGTGTGACTAAACTAAGCAATGTGTTTAAAAACAGTAGTTCATCCACAACTTAGTAAAAGTCAAAAATTTACGAGAATTAATTAAATTAAAATTTATTTCAATTTCTTAGAATCTTCACTAATTTAATTTGATTTTCTAACAAATCCGAAACAAAGAATTAATCCTCTCCGTCTGAACGTTTCAAACACATTCAAGTGAAATTTCTGAATGGCTGCCATAACGCACGTCCAGTGTTCTACATTTTAAAACTTTTAAGCGTTCAAAACGTTTTGTGTTTACTTGTTTGAGAGGTTTTTTTTTCCTGATGCGGCGGAAAACAGAAAATTTCGGGGACAGGAGATGACGGCAAAAGAATTCTAGATGTAAATTTTTATTTAAAAAAATATTTATCAAAAAGACTGCGCGATTCTTAGCTTATTTACAAATAATATAACTTATGTTTCCTTAAAAAATATATAACTCCAATTTTAAAAAAAAATTCCATGTAAGAATACTTAGAACATGTCAAAAACTTGTCTGCAGCTTTAAATGAGAATGCTGGCGAATCATCAGGCCTTAGAATTTCAAAATGTCCATCCATTTTATTTCTCTGCTGATTTTAACTGTTTAATCTGCAAATTTAAATCGATGTACTTCATTGCGATGCGTGATTGTTTAGTAAAATTTTATTTTTCAAAAGCTAAGATAAAAATATGTGGTAAATCTAAATATAACTTGCATTCAGCTGCTCCAGATTTAAGGGAACACCGTGTCTAAAGACGCCTAAAATATCGATTTTTATCTGACATTTCGAGATTGTATCCTTTTGGAATTTCCGAAATGCATCTTCAGTGTTTATAAATAGATTGCGTTTGTAAATGACGCCTTTCAATGTTTTTCTTTTCCTCGTTAGCGAATAACATCCTTCTCTCTAACGAAAGTAAGATGCGAAACGTGTTTCAAATTCCTTTAATTAAAATTCCTCTATTTGGTTTAACACCAAATAGGAAGGTTCATAATCAGACTATAAATATTGATATAAAGGTCTAAGTGGTAACATTGTAGGAGTACTTAAAATAATCATGTGAATACTTCCTTTGTTTCTTGCAAACACTAAATGTGTTGTGTATTATATTAAAAGGAGAAAAAAGGCATTTTGTGCCGCACAACCTTATTTAAAAGCACATCCTAA
>JAOUZG010029427.1:0-10076 GCA_026289955.1 Argiope argentata
CTTGGAATTGTCGCGGCATTCGTTCCAAACTTCAGGACATTAAGTCATTAATTAACAGATTTCATCCGGTTTGTTTTGGTCTTCAAGAGACCTTCTTGAAGTCAAATTTCCCAATCAAATTACGTGGTTACAATTGTGTTCGGAAAGATGCAGACAGTGGAGCTCATAGTTCTGGAGGGGTCTGCATTTTTACTTCCAATTTATATCCAAGTAATCCTATCACTCTAGATACCTCTCTGCAGGCTGTGGCTATACAAGTTCACGTAAAAACTTTAGTCACAGTCTGTTCTATTTACTTACCGCCTCATGATGTCATCTGTCAGCAAGATCTTAACAACTTAGTTGACCAGCTTCCTTCACCTTTCATCCTACTTGGTGATTTCAACGGCCATAGTACTTTGTGGGGTTCGAATAGTACAAATTCTCGTGGGCAACAAATAGAACAGTTTATTTCTAATAACTGTCTTTGTTTGCTCAATAATGATGAAATATACTTTCATGAACCCACACGCACCTTCCACAGTCTTGACTTGGTCATATGTTCTCCCGAACTACTGCCGTTGCTAACCTTGTCAGTTAGCAAAGATTTATATAATAGCGATCACTACCCTATTATTATCTCCCATGCTGATAGCGGTGGAGCGACTTTTTGTCCTCCACGTTTTCTATTCCAGCGGGCAGACTGGGCTAAGTTTTCGCAATTAGCAGACATAACAGAGACAATGATAAATGTTGCTGATATTTCAGAAGCAGTTCAAAATGTCGTAGATATTATACTATGTGCCGCAACCTCCACTATTCCAAAGAGTTCACCACGTCTAAGAAAATTTCGCCGACCGTGGTGGAATGACGCCTGTCGCGATAGTTACAAACAGCAGAAAAAGTTATGGAACAAGTTTCGAAGGTACCCTACTACAGAGAACCTTGTCGCTTTTAAAAGAGCAAAAGCACTTGCTCGTCGTATACGCCGCCGTACAGAAAGAATCCTGGATTCATTTCATATCCTCTATCACGCCGTCTACAACAAGCAAAACTCTATGGAAAAAGGCAAAAGCTGCTAATGGGATTTATCACGAATCTTCCATTCCTATTCTAAATATGGATAATGTGAAGTATTCTTCCCCATTAGACATTTCCAACATTTTAGGTCAAGCATTTTCACAAGTTTCCGCAACTGATTCTTATAGTCCTGAATTTCTGGCAATTAAGAATCGCGCGGAACGGTTGCCTCTATGTTTTAATGACCGAAGCACTCATTCTTATAACTGTGAATTTAGGATTTACGAATTGAAAACCGCATTATCCAATACCCATGATACCAGTCCCGGGCCTGATGGAATTACATACAATATGCTTCGCCATTTGAATGACACTTCTCTTTCAAATCTGTTACTTCTATACAATAGAATTTGGATTCAACAAACGTACCCTTCACAATGGCGAGAAGCTATTGTGATTCCTATATTAAAACCTGGCAAAGAACCATCAGTTCCTCTGAATTACAGGCCCATTGCTCTTACAAACTGTCTGTGTAAGACTTTCGAGCGCATGGTCAATGCTCGCCTAATTTTCGAATTAGAAAAACAAGGATGCATCTCTCCGTTGCAGAGTGGTTTCCAAAGAGGTCGTTCTACTTTCGACAACCTCGTTCTACTGGAAACCCAAATACGCAATGCTTTTGTGAGAAGAAACCACCTTGTTTCAATATTTTTTGACATTGAAAAGGCTTACGACCGTGCATGGCGCTACGGCATACTTTCAACACTTTTTACTCTAGGTTTTAGGGGTAACTTGCCCACATTTTTACAAAACTTTTTGACACAACGTTCCTTTCGTGTTCGAATTGGTAATGTTTATTCTAATCATTTTATTCAATCTGAGGGAGTTCCGCAAGGTAGTGTCCTCAGTGTCACTCTTTTTATTGTTCATCTGAGCCAGATTTTAAATCATTTGCCTTCATCTGTTACCGGAACACTTTATGTTGACGACCTGCAGATTTCATGCCAAGGAAGTAATATAAATTTAATAGAGCGACAACTACAAAGTGCAGTGAATAAATTATTATCCTGGTGCAATAACAATGGTCACACTATATCCCCAGAGAAGAGCAGCTGTGTGCATTTCTGTCGCAAAAGAGGCATTCATCAGGATCCCAATATTCAAATTAAAGATACTCCGATTCCTGTAATTAAGAAAGTACGGTTCTTAGGAGTGATCTTCGATTCGAAGCTCATCTTTCTTCCACATATCATACAACTTCGGAGAAAGTGTGAGAAGGCATTAAACGTGTTGAAAGTGCTTTCCCGAACATCTTGGGGTGCCGATAGAATCTCACTTCTCCGTATTTATCAAGCAGTGATTCTATCTCGAATTGATTACGGGTGTATGGTGTATGGATCCGCCCGTTTACCTGTCCTCAAACGCCTAGATACTGTTCATCATTCTGCTTTGCGTATTTGTTCTGGTGCATTCCGTACATCTCCAGTTGAAAGTCTCTATGTTATATGTCACCAGCTACCTCTTTCTTTAAGACGGCAGACACTGTCTGCATCCTTTTATTTTCGGACAAAATCTGTATCGAAACATCCCTTGAGCCAGGTGTCACTGCCAGTTAGTCTTCAACGACTTTATAATGCTCGTCCCTCTCACATTCTTCCATTTTGTGAGCGTACCAAATTGTTCCTGCAAGACTTGGACCTTAACACTGTTCGTGTTAAAGCAGTTGATACATTTAATATCCCACCCTGGGACATTCCACAGTTTTCGTACTTGAACCCTTTCATTGGATTCGAGAAATCCTCAACTGCTCATGTTGTTTTCCAACAGATATTTCTCTACCATCGCTATCGGTATTCTTCTTTTGATCCGATTTTCACGGATGGCTCGAAATCGGACGGTCATGTCGGTTGTGGAATTATAATTAAATCCGATACAGTCGGTCATCGTCTTCACGATTGTTGCTCTGTCTTTACTGCTGAGTTGGTAGCAATTTTGTGCGCTCTCCAGAAAATATCACCTTCAACTCAGCGTAAATATATTATATACACCGATAGCATGAGTGCTTTGGAGACACTTTCACACTATCACAATCGGATGCATCCGATTGCGATTAAAATTTTATTTACTTTACAGCTTTTAAAAAACGATGGGTTTCAAATAAAATTCTGCTGGGTTCCAAGTCATGTCGGCATCCTTGGAAATGAGAATGCAGACTTGACTGCAAAATCTGCATCGACCATTTTAAGCATAGGGATTCCCTTCTGCGATATTAAAAGGTCAATTGTTCATCGCATCTTTTCTAACTGGCAAAAGTCATGGGATCTGCGGGACGGAAATAAATTGCATTCCATTGGAACTGATATTGTTTCATGGCCTGTTCATCCTATACGTGAGATGGATGTTAAGTTGACTCGTCTCCGTATAGGTCATACACGCTTTACCCATAGACATCTAATATTTGGTGAAAATACTCCTATGTGCAACAGCTGCCAAGTTCCTTTTACTGTTCATCATGTTTTAATTGAATGCCCAGTTTTTAACTCTCATCGTTCTTGTTTTTTTACATTGACTCCTTTCACATTACGAGACCTGGTGGGTGAAAAATACCACCCAAATATTTTTAAATTCTTAAGGGCTATTGGGTTTTTTACTTCTATATGAGAATTTTTATTATTCTGTATGTTTAACTTTCATTTCTAATTCATATACATTAACATCATTGTTTCAAACTGTTATGGTACAGGGTTTTAAATTTTGTTCTCTAATCATTGTTTTAATTAAACTAATTTGATTTAATCTCATTGCTCATATGTTAATTGAACAAAGGACTACATTTTTTATCTTTTATAATTTTACCATTTGCTTGGCGCAGTATGGCCAAATCTGGCTCTTGCGCCAATAAATACCACACAACCAACCAACCGAGTCATATTGGGATAAGAGGAAATACCCAAGCGGACAACGCTGCGAAAACAGCGTCTTTGTATATGCAGCGTGAAGTACCCTTTTACGATGCGAAGAATTCTTTTACTCGTCGTATTCATGCTATATGGCAGGAAACATGGGATCGCCAAAGTAATAACAAACTACATTTTATCAGACCCACAATTTCATTATGGACTGCTTCTCCAGTGCGAGAGCTTGAAATCAAATTGACTCGACTCCGCATTGGTCACACTCGTTTAACACATAAACATCTTTTATTTGGCGATAGAACTCCTTTCTGCACTAGATGCCAAGTCATTTTAACTGTTTTTCATATTTTAACTGAGTGTCCTAGCTTTGATAGTTTTCGTTTGCAATTTTTTTGTGCTTCTACAGTGGACATGCAAATGCTCATAGGGGAACGTCCCCACAAAAATCTTTTTAAATTTTTAAAAGCAATTGGATTTTATAATTTTATTTAACACATCAATTTGCTGTAATTTTTTATTCAGTGTTTCGCTCAACAGAATTTTACATATAAATGCATCTACTCTTTAACCATATGATTGGCGCAGTATGGCCAAACTTGGCTCTTGTGCCATTAAACCCCACTATCCTATCCTTCTGACGATTAAGAATCTCGCGGAACAGTTGCATTTGCGTTTTAATGATCAAAGTACTTTTTCATATAACTGTGAATTTAGGATGCATGAATTGGAGAAAGCGTTATCTCATACCCACGATACCAGCCCCGGTCCAGATGGAATCACATATAACATGCTTCGCCATTTGAATAAAACTTCGCTTTCCAATCTACTATTTTTATTTAATAGAATCTGGACAGAGCAAAAGTACCCGTCACAATGGCGCGAAGCTATTGTGATTCCAATCTTAAAACCAGGCAAAGAATCATCAAATCCTCTGAACTATAGGCCAATCGCTCTAACGAGTTGCGTTTGTAAGACCTTTGAGCGCATGGTGAATGCTCGTCTTATCTTCGAATTGGAGAAACAAGGATGTATATCCCCATTGCAAAGTGGTTTTCGTGGAGGTCGCTCCACTTTTGACAACCTCATTTTGCTAGAAACCCAGATACGCAACGCTTTTGTCAAGAGAAACCACCTTGTCTCCATATTTTTTGATATTGAAAAAGCGTATGACCGTGCTTGGCGCTTTGGCATACTTAGAACACTTTTTAACTTTAATTTTAGGGGAAATCTACCAATATTCCTACAGAACTTTTTATCTCATAGAATATTCAGAGTCCGTGTAGGCAACTTTTATTCAAATTATTTTATTCAGGCTGAGGGAGTTCCGCAGGGAAGTGTCCTTAGTGTCACGCTTTCCTGAATTGCTGCCAATGTTGAATTTTGCTGTCGGGGATGATCTGCACAATAGCGATCACTTTCCCCTAATCATCTCTCATGCTGGTAGAGGCGATGCTACTTTTCGTCCTCCGCATTTTCTATTCCAGCGGGCTGATTGGAATACATTTTCCCAACTTGCTATTATTAATGAAACTATGGTCAGGGATTCAGATATTTCGAAGGCAATACAAAATGTTATTGAAATAATAATGAACGCAGCTAACACCACTATTCCAAAAACATCCCCACGTCTAAGAAAATTTCGTAGACCGTGGTGGAACGAAGCATGCCGCGACAGTCATAAACAGCAGAAAAAGATGTGGAATTTATTTAGAAGGTATCCAACTACTGAGAATTTGATTGCATTTAAAAGAGCCAAAGCGCTAGCTCGCCGCATTCTACGTCGTAGCCAGAGGGAATCATGGACTAACTTTGTTTCAACCATCACATCCACTACTTCCAGTAAACTTTTATGGAAAAAGGTAAAGGCTGCCAATGGGATATATCAAGAAACTTCGATTCCTGTTCTAAAAACTGGTAATATGATGTATTCGAGCCCATCAGACGTGGCTAATATTCTTGGCCAAGCGTTTGCACAAGTTTCCGCAACCGTTTCTTACAGTCCTAATTTTCTGGCAATTAAGAATCGGGCGGAGCAGTTGCCTTTGCGATTTCAAACCCAAAGTACACTTCCATACAACTGTGAATTCAGGATGTCTGAATTGGAAACAGCGCTGACTCAAGCCCATGATACCAGTCCTGGTCCAGATGGAATCACATATAACATGCTTCGCCATTTGAATACCATTTCACTGTCCAATCTGTTACTGCTTCTAACAGAATATGGACTGAGCAGAAATACCCTTCACAATGGCGAGAAGCTATTGTGATTCCTATATTAAAACCTGGCAAAGAACCATCTGTCCCTCTGAACTACAGGCCCATTGCTCTTACAAACTGTCTGTGTAAGACCTTCGAGCGCATGGTCAATGCTCGCCTAGTTTTCGAATTAGAAAAACAAGGATGCATCTCCCCGTTGCAGAGTGGTTTCCGGAGAGGTCGTTCTACCTTCGACAACCTCGTTCTATTGGAAACCCAAATACGCAATGCTTTTGTAAAAAGAAACCACCTTGTTTCAATATTTTTTGACATTGAAAAGGCATACGACCGTGCATGGCGCTACGGCATACTTTCAACACTTTTTACTCTAGGTTTTAGGGGTAACTTGCCTATATTTTTACAAAACTTTTTGACACAATGTACCTTTCGTGTTCGAATTGGTAATGTTTATTCTAATCATTTTATTCAATCTGAGGGCGTTCCACAAGGCAGTGTCCTCAGTGTCACTCTTTTTATTGTTCATTTGAGCCAGATTTTAAATCATTTGCCTTCATCTGTTTCTGGAACACTTTATGTTGACGACCTGCAGATCTCATGTCAAGGCAGCAATATGAATTTAATAGAGCGACAATTACAAAGTGCAGTGAATAATTTGTTATCCTGGTGCAATAACAATGGTCACACTATCTCCCCAGAGAAGAGTAAATGTGTGCACTTCTGTCGCAAAAGAAGCATTCATCAAGACCCTAACATTCAAATAAAAGGTTCTCCGATTCCCGTTGTGAATGAAGTACGGTTTTTGGGAGTGATTTTCGATCGAACGCTCACCTTCCTCCCGCATGTTTTACAACTCAGGAGAAAGTGTGAGAAGACATTAAACATTTTGAAAGTGCTCTCCAGAACATCTTGGGGCGCCGATCGTACCTCCCTTCTACGAATTTATCAGGCAATAGTTCTCTCGAGAATTGATAACGGTTGTATGGTGTATGGTTCCGCTTGTTTATCTGTCTTGAAACGGCTAGATACCGTCCATCATTCTGCTTTGCGCATTTGCTCTGGTGCGTTCCGTACATCCCCAATTGAAAGCCTGCATGTTATATGTCACCAGCTACCTCTCTCTTTAAGACGAAAGAAACTGTCAGCCTTATTTCATTTCAAAACAAAATCTGTGATAAAGCATCCATTAAACGAAATTTCTCTTCCAGTTGGTCTTCGTCGCCTGTATAATGCCCGGCCCTCTAACATCCTTCCCTTTTGTGAGAGAGCCCGATTGCTTTTGCCTGACTCGGACCTTAACACTGTACGCGTTAAAGCTACCAATCCTCATTGTTTCCCTCCCTGGGACATCCCACAGTTTTCGTTCTTGAATCCTTTTACGGGATTCGACAAATTAACCGATCCTTGTGTTTTCCAACAGCTATTTTTGTACCACCGATTTCGGTATTCGTCTTTTGTGCCCATTTTTACGGATGGCTCTAAATCAGATGGTTATGTTGGTTGTGGGATCATTCTTCCATCTGAAACAGTGAGCCACCGCCTGCACAATTGTTGCTCAGTTTTTACTGCTGAGTTGGTGGCGATTTTCTTTGCTCTTCAGAAAATTTCAACCTCTACTCAGCGCAAATTTGTTATCTATACAGACAGCATGAGTGCATTGAAGACATTTTCTCACTATCAAAATCGGATGCATCCATTTGCCATTAAAATATTATTCACCTTGCAATTATTAAAAAATGATGGATTTGAAATAATTTTCTGTTGGGTACCGAGTCATGTCGGCATCTCGGGGAATGAGAAGGCGGACTTGGCTGCAAAAACTGCAACTACTTTTTTAAGCATAGGAATACCCTTTTGCGATATTAAAAGATCCATCTATCGTTACATCTGTTTTAAATGGCAAAATTCATGGGATCTGCAGACCCAAAATAAATTACATTTTATAAAAACGGATATTTTCTATTGGCCTGTTCACCCTATACGTGAGTTCGATGTTAAATTGACTCGTCTCCGTATAGGGCACACGCGCTTCACTCATAAACATCTGATATTTGGGGAGAATGCGCCCATGTGCAACAATTGTCAAGTACAATTTACTGTTGTTCACATCTTGATTGAATGCCCTGTTTTCAATCGTTATCGTACTCATTTTTTTACGTCGCCTCCAACATTACAAGACTTGGTGGGCGAGAAATACCACCGAAATGTTTTTAAATTTTTAAATGCTATTGGGTTTTTAACTTGTATATAGAATACTTACTTTTCTGGTTTTGTTGAACATTCCTTTTTAGCTCGTGTTTCATTATTTAAAATTTTCATGGCACATAGTCCTAAAGTTTCACTGAAATAATTTTTTAATTCATATTTACACTATTTTTCTTAATATATCTGTGTTAATTAAACAAACGAGTGTTTTTTATCTTTTACCATTTGATTGGCGCAGTATAGCCTAATATGGCTCTTGCGCCAATAAACCTCACCCAACCAACCAACCAACTAGTGTCACGCTTTTTATCGTTCATTTTAGTCAAATTTTAACATGTTTACCTTCATCTGTACAAGCTAGCATTTATGTTGACGATCTGCAGGTCTCATGTCAAGATAAGGATATGAATTTAATTGCACAAAACTTGCAAACCACTGTGAATAAATTGGTGGTTTGGTGCTATAACAATGGACATGCTATCTCTCCGGAGAAGAGCCGATGCGTCCACTTTTGTCGAAAAAGAAAGCTTCACCTCGATCCGAATATATGTATTGGTAATATTCAAATCCCTGTGGTGAAAGAAGTACGGTTTTTGGGAGTGATTCTTGATCGGAAGCTCACTTTCCTTCCACACGTATCATATTTGAGGGAAAAGTGTGAGAGAATATTAAATATTTTAAAAGTCATCTCTAGAACATCTTGGGGTGCCGATAGAACCTCCCTCCTCCGTATATATGAGGCAATGATCCTCTCCCGAATTGATTATGGGTGTATGGTGTATGGTTCCGCCTGCCCATCAGTTTTGAGGCGACTTGATACCATTCACCATTCGGCTTTGCGTATCTGTTCAGGTGCATTTCGTACTTCTCCGGTTGAAAGCCTCTACGTTATATGGCATCAGCTACCTCTTTGTTTAAGGCGTAAGAAATTGTCTACCTTATTTTATTTCAAAGTAAAATCAGTTCTTAAACATCCTTTGGGTCAACTGTCAATACCAGTTAGTCTTCTTCGACTGTATAATGCCCGTCCTTCGAATACGCTGCCGTTTTTTGAGAGAACCAAAATGCTCCTTCATGACTTGGGACTTAACGACATTCGTGTTAAAGCTGTAGATGTTTTTTCTTTTCCACCCTGGGATATCCCACAGTTTTCTTACCTGAATCCTTTTATTGGATTCGATAAATCCTCAACATCTCCTGTTGTTTTACAACAACTTTTTTTCTACCATCGCTATCGGTATTTTTTGTATGAACCAATTTTCACGGATGGCTCGAAATCGAATGGTCATGTCGGCTGTGGCATAATATTTCCGTCCGATACAGTCGGCCATCGTCTTCACGATTGTTTCTCTGTCTTTTCAGCTGAGTTGGTAGCAATTTTGAGTGCTCTCCAGAGAATATCACCTTCAACTCAGCGTAAATTTATTATCTACACTGATTGCATGAGTGCTTTGGAGACACTTTCACACTATCAAAATCGGATGCATCCGATTGCGATTAAAATTTTATTTACTTTACGGGTTTTAAAAAACGATGGGTTTGAAATAAAATTCTGTTGGGTTCCGAGTCACGTCGGTATCTTCGGAAATGAAAAAGCGGATTTGGTAGCGAAATCTGCATCGACCTTTTTTAACATAAGTCTTCCATTTTACGACATTAAAAGGTCTATTCATCGTCATTATTGTTCAGTTTGGCAAAAATCATGGGATCTGCAGGTCGGAAATAAATTGCGTTCTATTAAAA
>JAOUZG010029440.1:0-12255 GCA_026289955.1 Argiope argentata
TATATATAAACACAGATTTAAAAAAAAACAATTTTATTAAAAAATAAATTTAGTAAAGTATAATTTTAAGCCCATATCTATATGAAATAGCATTACTTTTTCCAATTAGCTTTAAAATATGTGTTTTTCTAATTCAGGGAAGTCTATTCGACAACATTGGAATTTTGGGAAAATCAGGAACTGGAAGTTTTTGAAAATTTGCAATATTTTCCATTTTCGCGTACAAGAAAATGACAAACTGATAAAACTTAGCTGCTTATTATCTTTCCTGTAATAAAACTCTGTTTTATTCCTCTCTCAACAAATATATTAAACTGAATAAATATAACAATTGGTTCATTAAAGCTACTTAACGGAACGAATAGTTTTAAAAAATCAATTGAATTAACGAGATGCAGATGGAAACTTCGAAGTTGCCCGAATCTGTTTAATCTTCGAACTTGTTACGGAAATTCGAGTTTATTTGCTCTGCAAACCAATCAAAGCACTGAAAGGTTAACTTAAATGTAACACTTCCTTTGCCTTTTGTTTACGTATTTCCGAGGTATTGGATCACTTAAATGCTTTTACGTACTACACGGTATAAGCAAAATGTCAAAATGAATGATCTCTGATCTTTTCAAAGTTTGCTCAGCGAGGAGATGCTTAAACCAGCTGGGTTCAGTCTCGGAGCTATTTTCATGTAATCCATCTATAAGCCGATGTCTTTCCAAAATAATAGAATTTTTTAAGTTATATATTTCTCATGTTTTCTTACTTAGTTTTCACACTGAACGAGAACAAATAGCATAATGTTGCCTATTTTCGAATTGTATTGAAAACAAATATTTATAAGGCATTTTTAAATGTTGATAGCTTGACTAAGGATTTTGATTTCGGTTACTTATAAGGAATTAAAACGAAACATTAATTAACATTTCTTAAAAATTGTTTTTAATAAGGTTAATAAGGTTAATTTAAATATAAATAAGGGTTAAATAAGATTTAAGGTCGCCGGCAATTCAATTTTTTTATACACTAGAGCAAAATATCAATTTAAGATAAATATTGTTAAAATGTAGTAAATAATAGCAAATTGATTTCGCCCCCGTTGTTTCGATTATTTTAAGTAATCGGAAAGGAGTCATTCAGGGAAAATTATTCATTACAAAAAATATTAAGCGATTTTATATCTATCACTTTTATTTTTTCGAGTGCGAAGTATCGAGAAAGTAATCTAAAAAAATAAAGGAATTAATGAAATTAAAAATAAATGAATAAAATTAAAAACTAAAGAAATGAATGAATTAAAATGAAATCTGCTATGCATATTTCAATGCACCATGTCAGAACATCATCTCTTGAACGGCCAAGCACCACGTGCTCGTGCGAGTTCAATTATATTTTTATTCCTTTTAATCGTTTCATCGAATGAATCACTTTAGTATTGCAAACGATCCAAAAAACTTTGTCTCGCATTTATTGCTTTAAAAAATATTTATTTCATTTCTTATAATCACTTGCTCAAAATGGCATTTCCTAGGTTTTATTTGCTGTAGTCATTCACTTATATTTTTTTTAATCGGAGCTTTTGTAAATGGGATGGCATCACGTTATTAAAAGCTGATCTTTAAAGATGCTCATGAAAGATGCTAAAATTTCTATTTTTCTAATGAATAATAAGAATATAATAAAATTTCTATTTTTTGCCTAAGGATATAATAAATTTTCCATTTTTTATCTACGGATTTTTGTTGACGCCAAAAAACCTCATTCCCAAAACAACATCATGTTCTGACATGATAAAAATTCAAATTAGAGATTTTGACGCATTATGTTGTTTTGACTTTTTATAGTTCGAAAGGATCATTTTTGGAAATTTTCTGTCTAGATATTACAAAGATAACTGAGAAACGCTTTGAAATAGGTAAATGAAATTTGGTATATGATCTTTGCCCCAAATTTGTGGAATTTTTTAGAATCAAATTTTGAGTAAAGCCTGTTTAAATGAAGCTTATCTCTGAGTCTTTTCGATTGCATGTTAACACGATAACTACTGAAAGGAGAGAGCTATATTAGGTACCCAGGTTCTGGCAAGTATTGAGGAGACCAGTCCCATTGGTTTCAAACATATATAAGTCCATCTTCTCACCTGTACATTTTTAAAAAAATGTTTTATTTTTATGTTCCAAATTTTTTTTTCTAGCTGAAAAAAATAGCACAAAAATCGAAAAAAGTTCATCACCGCTGGAATGCTCCGTGACCAGATAGACCTCTCTTCGAGATAGATAAATTTCGGTACACAAATGCAACATCCACAGTGTAGATGATATTCAAATTTAATTAAACCCAACAAGGCGTTGAACTTATATCGGTTTGCATTTTCATATAAATATACACTCGATAAATAAAAATGTATAAAGTTTGGTATGTGATTTTGTGGGTGCAATTGCAGTTTTATATCGATTTTTTTTTTCAGAAAACAAAAATTCGATATTCTATTGCAATTAATTGCTGGTCAGAAATTAATCGTCCATCCCATCCCCCTCCATCAATTATCACACAATAGGTTTGGTAAAAAAAATCTAATTAGCTCCAAATATCAATACCGATTAACTACTAGCCGCCTTTGGCGATCAGCCGGTTTCCCAATCTTAATGAGCGTAAAAATTTTCATTTGGATATTTTATATAACTTGATTTTTTATAGCTTATTAATAAAAATATTTTTAAGCTTCAGAATTTGATAGCCATATATTCATG
The DNA here is from genome assembly GCA_026289955.1 of Argiope argentata. NCBI lineage: Eukaryota > Metazoa > Arthropoda > Arachnida > Araneae > Araneidae > Argiope > Argiope argentata. The sequence goes on from JAOUZG010029440.1 coordinate 2,742, forward strand.
CATACTATTATAAAAATTTTAAGTTATAATGTATCTCTCAAATTTTCTGTCACTGTCCGTAAAATTTCAACTTTAAATGAAATGCTTAAACTGCAATTAATATTAAAAAGAAATATTTTTTTGCTGAAATCACGCATTTTTTTTAAATACGAATGTTGAAAACAAAGTCGTTCAGCATTTAAATCTTGTTCATCCAATAACAAATAATTTTCATAATTTGTGTAGTATTTTTGAGAATTATTCTAGAAAAAAGTCTCATGGTTCATCATAAAATACAATTTTTAGTTTTGCTATGAAATGAATTTAAATGACATTAATAACAGTATTTTAATTTGTTTTGGTTTGTAAATATACATCATAAAAATCATCAAATGGAAATCTTATGCAGTCCTTTGGACCCAAAGAATCATATTCTGCGAAATATTTTTGACACTGCTGCTTTTAAATAAATAATTGAACATTTTTCTCTTCTGCTATCAAATTTGATGGATTTATGAAGTTTTGAATAGAATAGTTTTAAAAAATCTGGATAATATTCTTTTTATTAAAGAGTATGCGAGAAAGTTTTGAGGTGACAACTCTCGTTGGTTGATTTGTTGGATTCACCAACCGTATTGGCTTACCAAACTGGCCGGGAATTCGTGTTGTCCACTCCCACCCACTGGAACATCATTATGTCTAGGTTGCCAATCCGTCAATTAAATAAAATTAATGGACCTCGCTAACATAGAAGAGGAGAGGAATATGGCAAACAAGATGGCACACAATTATTTTTATAAACTGCTGCGATATAATGATGCCATCGCGGTCCTGTAAGAATGTTATTTGTCATGAGCCAAGGCAAGATAAACTGACCAGGAACAAATAAAGTCAGCAAAGATTTTGCATTTAGTATAAAACATTCCATATAGATTCATCATTGCAGAGACATTTAGTGAAAGAAAAATGATTCTGAGATGTATTTTGCGGATGAGGTGATTCTATTCTCCTGTTCGTACAGACATTACAGTCTTGTGTTGGCATTTGAACAATGTGCATATTTTAAAACATCTCTTTCGACTAGATGAAAGTAAACAAAAAAGAAAAACGAAATCTACGATCACAAATTTCAAGTTATCATGTGAGAGCATTATTATTTTTAAATCATTACTTGCCTTGATTAAAGTCATTAACCAGTTTAAACCAATTTTTAAAGCAATACTGGTAAAAGCAAGTCAACCTTTAAAAAAAGCATCTACTTTCAAAGAAGCATACAGGATAATGATGTAATACTGGTAAAAGCAGGTAAAAAATACTTGAGATTAAAAGATGTTGATAAATATTGTCATTTATGCTTTATTCATAGTCTGCACGATTAAGAGCTTCAATTATTAGTTGCCTTCAATTATTGAATAAAAAAACCTAGCGAAAGCAGCTTCATGCTCTCACATGATAATAACAGAATTTTTAATTTATTTTCACTTTTTAATTTGGCAACAGTTTGCTTTCGGTTTTCCATTTTGTGGCATTTTCTTGTCGGAGTTTTGGTAAAATTGAGCATTTGTAGAAAATGAAGTGAATATAATGGGCTCATTCAAATTAATAAATTAAAGGAAAGTTTTAAACCCGTGAAAACTACAGCAAGCCGGAAGACCATGCGAATTTTATTTGGTTATAAAATTTTCAAATTGCGGTTAAAATAATTTTTCCATACAAAGATGTTTTAATAAAATATGTAATAAATATTTCCTGAAAAATTATGTTATTTTCTACGATACAAAATATGCAAAGAAAAATTATGCAATCACTTAAAGAGAAAAAATACCGAGGTGTGAAAATTATTTTTGAAAATATATCTGTTTGTCTATCTCTCTATTGGTTTGTTTGCCTGTGAGTTTAATAGCTAAAAAGTCTAAAGAGCTAAGTGAATGAAATTTTGCTAGTGCCCTTTTCACATAAATTAAAAATTTCTCTCATATTTCGATAAAATTTTGCCTTGAAAGATATCGAACGTAATTCCGCTAGTGAATTTTGTACTGCTTTACAATGTGTGGTTTTATTTTTCAATTAATCGATTGATTTAATTTACTAGTGACGTCACCTTTTAATAAATTGCAGACGATCTACTTAATGATTATAATAATAAAAGAATATAAAGCAGAGAATATATATATAAGCAGAGTAAAGAAATGTATTCTTTATTTTTAGTAACAAATAAAAGCTTGTTTTTGAAACTATTTATGCTGAATAAGTTTTTATCAAATTTCACTTCTCTGGATTTTCGTGTCTGTATTGTTTTTTCATGGACTATATTCAGCATTTTTCAAAAACATCGTTGTATTTCCTTGAAAAATCCATTTTAATGTCGAATCGTATTTAAATTGATATATTACATTTAAATATATTATCAAGAGATGCTCTTTTTATTATAATTGGTAGTTTAGACTACCATTATGTCATTTTAGCCATCGGTTATAAGAAGTACAACAATTAGAAGCAAAACCCTTAATCTCAGCCTTTTAATCATTACTATAAAGCAGTCTCTTCTGTGAAATTATATATATATATATATATATATATATATATATATATATATATATATAAATGATATAATGTATATAAATAAAATATAATTATAATATAATATATATAAATAAAAATGGACAGCGAAATGCGTTGCTAAGCGCAAAACTAGAGAACGACTCGACCGATTCGGCTAATTAGAAAAAAAATATTTTCATTAAGACACGAGGATGGTTCTTATGGAGAGGAAAAATGAAAAAACGGAAAATAGTTAAAACGACACTTTTCTTACTTTCCCGCCAAAAATCTTCATTTCCTCCCCCCCACACACACACACACACCAAATGAGTAAGATAGCAGGAAATAATGAATTGTTGAGAAGAAAAAATAGGCGAAGTCAGTTGGGTTTCATTTATAGATAACAGGAAGTTTAAAAAAGAAAGAAAATAATTGCTTTTATGCAGCTGATATTACTGATTCAAAACATTCTTCCAAACGGACATGAATATCATTTTGTTCGTTTTTATTCGATGACGTTTCATTTTTTAATGTTACTATTGATTGTATTCTGATGTAAAGTTGTTGGTTTTTTTTGTTTTTAGAGATAAAAATTCTTTTTTTATTTTTAAATGCAGCATGAAGAGCTCTTAATGCGTTTATTTTATTATTGAAAGAATTTATATATTAAACGATTCTTTTTATTTTCTTAGTGTTTAGTCTGTACGGCTATTTAATCTATACCTGCCCAAAATAAAGTCTGGGAAGGGAAGGGAAAAAAAAGGATAGAAAGAAAAAAAAAGGTTAGCAGAAAGAAAAAAAAAGTAGGGGGGAGAAAAGAAGGGTGTGTGGGAGACATCATTATTTCCTCCGTGCCCAGCATTTTCGAAGCCCGTTTTTAAACTTTCGCATCTCTTGAAAACCAATTGTGTCCTTATTTGTTTAGTGTGTGTTTAAACATGGTAGTCGTTTTGAATCTGTAGCGAATTAGCAACCTAAAAACTGAAAAACTTTCTTTTTTATCTTGTCAGAACATGATGTTGTTTTTGGAGTCAACAAAAGCACGTAGATGAAAAATAAAAATTTTAATCCGCAGGCGAAAATTAAAAATATTATTATCTGCACGAGCATCTCAGAAAAACAGCTTTTACTAACGTGTTGCCATTGCATTTACAAAAGCTCTGATTTAAAAAGATTAATGACTACAGCCAATAAAACCTAGAAAAATGTCATTTTGAGCACGTGATTACATGAAATGAAATACATCGGAAATGGGATATTTTTTGAAACAATAAATGCGAGACAAAGTTTTTTGGATCGTTTGTAATACCAAAGTGACTCATTCAGTGAAACCTTTAAAATGAATGAGAATATAATTTAACTTACTAGAGCACGTGGTGCTTGGCCGTTCAAGAAATGATGTTCTGATATGATATATTGAAATATGCATAGCAGATTTGATCTTTTAATCTTTTTTTATTTATTAAATACTTATTTGATTGCATGCATTTTATTTTACTGATTTTACACAGTTCACTGTTTTATTATTTCTACTTAAACATGAGAGTAACTGTGACTGTGATACAGAATTATTTTTACATTCTCCAGCTTTGCTTACATTAATTCGTTTACTCTGTGGTATTTTCAAGCACTCAACGTTTTTCTACTATTGATTAAACAGATATTTTGTTATAATTAATATGATGGACACGCAGTTTTCTGGAACAAGTTAATTCTTCATTCTGAACTAGATTTTAAGATGCTAATCTCTTCAAATAATGTAGAGATCATTAATATCCAGTTTCTATAAACCTTTATGGTCACAATTGCTGTATATACTCTAAATTCAGAAAGATAAGAATAAAGAACTTTTGCTAACGATTATACCGATTTGTGCTTTATATAGTAAAATTAGGAGTAATTTGTATCCTTAATTTGCACTGTTCTTGTCTAGATCTTTGATATTTTCATCGTTTTCAACCCTATTCATTTTAAATGTTAGTATCCCAGGTCGCCAGTTATTAATTTGAACTCTACAATAATTTTAATAATTAGGACCGTTACTTTAAATAACTTTTTTTCCACATTTTACTCTAAAAATTATCCTTATTACAGCCATATGGAATTTTTACTTTTTTTGAACGACAAAACTGAGTATCTTTTCCTTTTCATTTCTAAAACATTAAAGACAAATCTATCTTTATCTTTAACCTATATTATAATCTATCTATAATAAATCTAAATCTATATTATAATAAAGCTCAATGTGTGTGTGTGTGTGTGTGTGTGTGTGTGTGTGTGTGTCGACGATCTACAGGCCAGATCGTTTATCCTACAGCTACCAAATTTGGCAAATGTATACCTTGGGTGTCGTAAATGTGCACCTAGGATAACTTTTTTGAATTTTTAATTAACATTTTAATTAATTAAAACTTAGCGAAATTTTGATGTTTTTTCGCCATAGCTTCCGAAAATATAACACCACAAAATTAATTTTTAAATCAAGTTAAAGCTCACAAAATTATCTTTTTAATGATACTGATGTTTTTACCTATAAATTAAAATTCTATTCTTAATGCATTTTAAAAATAAATTTTAATTTTATCGTATTTTTTAAAAATTAATTTCATATAAAATTAAAATAAAATTTATCTGCACGAGCATCTAAAAAAAATAAGTTTTTAACAAAGTGTTGCCATCCCGTTTACAAAAGCTTTGATTAAACAAAATAAATTAATGACAACCGCAAATAAAACCTAGGAAAATGTAATTTTCAGAAAATGATTTTCGGAAATGAAATAAATAGAAAACGTGATATTTTTTAAAACAATAAATGCAAGAGAAAATGTTTTGTGATTGTTTTCAATACCAAAATTATACTAATCGAATGAAACAATTAAAATAAATAAAAATACAAAATAAAAATGTATTATAAAAGAAAGATAGTTAAAACTAAAAAAGAATTTAAAAAAAACTCCAAACGATAATCTTCTGAGAGCAAGATTAATTATTTAAAAGTAAGAAATCGTAAACGAACTCTAATATGACGCCATTTCATAGAAACCACGAATAAAAAGCAATTTTCAATAAGTTGAAGGAAAATATAAAAAAAACTCTTAATTATTTCTGTTGAAGAAAAACATTTTTGCCTTCTTTTTTAAGCTTTAAAACAATAGGACATGATTTTAATTGTTACTTTTACTTATATAAAGAAGATGCATTGTACAAATCAAAAAATTCGCCTTAAGTTATGAATCTCCACATTTTAATGAATCGTGCCGAAACTAAACGCATGCTTTCCACGAAGCATACATAATGATAATGCTATACTGGCAAAAGCAGGACGGATTTTTGAAAACGCATCTGCTTTCAAAGAAGCCTACGTAATAATTAATAATGCAATATTGGTAAAAGCAGGTAAATATATTTTTTGAACGTATATTTCGGAAACATCAAAAACTCCTAACCAAAAAAATATCAAGTTCTCACATAAAAAAAATCAACTATTATTCCAAATGAAACATATAAAACTAATTTTCAATATATGTCTGCATGAAATGAAACATGATATTTTTGGATAGTAAAGACAAGGAAACGTTTTCTATAATATAATACAATACATATATTAATCAACATCAATTAAACAGTTTTATTTAAGGCAAATATGGCTTAATATCTACAAAACATCTTCTATAATCGGAGCCTAACAGCTAATTTGTAAACTTTTTGTAATAGACATGCATCTCTTTATAAATGGTCTAAGTGAAATATATAATTATATTCTTGATAAATTGAAGTAAAAAATGCGACGAATTACAACTTTTAAATTTTCTTCTGATTAACTAATTAGCAGAAGTAATTAATTTTTAAATTTTTTTGTCATTTGATTTGAGACCTAAAATAAAAAGAAATTGGAACTATAATGAACTAAATCAACAATATAAGGTAACCGATTTATGAAATTTCAATATCACTATTCTATAAAAACATGTGATTTTAGAACGACAGGACTGTCTATAAATTTAAACTTCATAATTTTTTAACTATATTTATAAACCAAAAAAATATTATTGTTGAAAGTATTTATATGCATTTAAAAATTAATTTAGAAACTGAATATATCACTGAATCCTTGAAATGTTTTCTGAATAATTATTTTTATAAATTATGAAAAATTATGTTTCAATTTCTGTAGTGAACATAAAATTTCAATATCAGACCTCTCTGCTTTCAGTTCTCAATTTTATTTAAAGACATGCTTGGATTGAGTAAAATGACCTTTATATTAAGTGCACTTCCATCATTTTTACTTTAATTCAAAACTGAATTTTACGGTCACAGATAGAAAATCAAAGAGAGTTGCGGAGTTCAAAGATCAGGATTGCTTAAGGCCTACATAATAGTATAAGTGAATTAATTATATGACTATCGAAATTTGAAGCTTAAAAATATTTTGTTGAAAAACCTATAATGAGACCAAATTATATATATAAAACATTAATTAAATTTTTAACCGACATTAATTTTGGTGAACAGGCTGGTAGTCAAAGAAAGGCTGCTAGTAAATAATTAAAACGATATTCCGTGTTATTTTATAGTTTCGTAAGTTCAAGCCACAACAAGTTTAGGACGCCTTCAACATTTGAAGAAAGCATTTAGAAGAATTTTTTAATTAAAAAAAATGTGCCTTCGCTGTAAGAAATTTTCATTTTCGAATAGCTTAAAAGAAGTGCAGTAAATTAAACGGGCGATCTTTTGGTTCTAGAACAAAGAATTCGACAGAACTTTTTACCTTAAATATATGTCAATATTTCTTTATTAGCAGAAACAGGGCACATTAGTAGTTTCGCTAACACATTGAAAATGTAATACATTGTACAAGGATAACAGAAACAGTGCAATGGACAAAGTAAGTGTCCATTCCTAATAGTTTTGAACTACCAGAAACAGTTGCTTTTATTTAGAAAAAATTTTAATGAATAAATACACTTACTCAGTTCAACTAGTTCTTCGTTTGAGCAGGGAAGAAACGAGGAATAAAAAATAGCGCAGCTTTTCATTAATGCAAACACTGGTCTATCGGCACAATATATACACCGTCATGCAGCAACGTATTCTTCAGAACAATATCCTTGATAATATTTGTGATCATAATGGTTCGGATTATTCCAATCATCAGACATCGTTGGTTATTGTATTTAATAGACGTATGGAATAATCGCGCGGAATACGCGGGAAAAATAATAGCCAATCGCATTGATTTCCTTAAGAATGGCACGATAAATGTAATGCAAAAGCGGGAAATAGAGTCAGACGATTCCAAGAGGCTCGCGCAGATGCTTTTAACTTTTCATTTTGTTCTGGCAAAGTTCACGAGCAGACGATTTTCATTAGAATAGATTAATTCTGTTAAAATTGCTAAAGGATAAATATTATCTACTCATAAACTCGCTTTAAAAACATTAAAATGTCTTAAGAGCAGTAATATATTTTCACTTTTAAAATATAATTTAATTTACATCTTAAAAGGATAAAAATTATTGAATTATATTTTTTATTTCCATCTCTTACAAATTTGATGTAGTACAACTCCAGAAGCCAAAAAATAAGTAAATAAATCAAGAGAATAAACAAATAAACTAGGATAACCATTTTGCTTGATTCTTTAGGTTTATATATTGTCAGAAAAATCGAGGACGCGGAAAAATAAGACTCAAACCAATGCTGTATTAAAGAAGAAGTTATTTTATTTAATATTTTTAGATCGTTAGTTTCCTGTGTGTTAATGGGAGCAAAGACAAATAGGAAAGGTAGCCGTCTAACACGCTAAAAAAGCAAACAGGCTTTCCATGAAAGCAGTCGTATGCAAATTGTCAACAAAAAGTGGAAGCGTTTATTTTCTTAAGCATTGCAATCAGATTAATGTTTACAATAAAGAGGTTTCGTTAAATTAATTAAAACATTTATATCCGAGCCTTTTTGTAGAGAATAATAATAAATAAAAGATTAAAATGAAATCTGCTATGCATATTTCAATGTATCCTGTCAGAACATCATTTCTTGAAGGGCCAAGCACCACGAGCTCGTGCAAGGTAAATTATATTTTTATTCTTTTAAATACCGACTTTCTGGCACAGTGATAGCGCGCCTGCCTCGTGTTCTGGGAATCCCGGTGTGGGCATGGTTGTTCTTCTGTGTGCTGTCTGTGAGATGTGTGACTGTCCCCCCCTGTAAAAAGGGATTGTGCAAGCAAATGTGGTGTGTGTGTAGCTAAGTCGTAGTCTTGGCCCTAGTTGGCGCTGCTTCAATAAACAAGAGTCGCTCCTTTCGGCTTAAATCTGCTGCTGTATCAACGGGAGGACTTGTCCATTACAAGCGCCTTTACTAACAACACAACAACAACATTAGTTTTAATTGTTTCACTGACTGAGTCACTTTAGTATTGTACACGATCAAAAAACATTGTCATGGATTTATCTATATTAATAAAAATGCAACTCGAAATGCGTTGCTAAGTGCAAAACTAGAGAACGTCTCAACCGATTCGGTTAATTTTTATTTTAATATTTTCATTAAGACACGAGGATGGTTCTTATGGAGAGAAAAAATTAAAAAACTGCGAGGAAAATAGTTAAAACGACACTTTTCTTACTTTCCCGCCAAAAAACTTCATTTCCTTCCCCCACACCAACTGAGTAAGATAGCAGGAAATAATAAATTATGATTTGTTTAGAAAGAAATAAGCCAAGTCAGTTGGTTTTCATTCATAGATAACGGGATGTTTAAAAAAGAAAGAAAATAGTTGCTTTTATTATTAGTCTGTATGGATATTTAATCTATGTCTGCTCAAAATAAAGTCATAATAAAGTAATAAATAAAGAAAAAAAGAATAACAGAGGGCAAAAAGGATTTGTAGAAAAAAAAGTAGGGAAGAAAAAAAGAATAGAAAAATAAAGAAAAGAAGGGTGTGCGTGTGTGTCACCATTATTTCCTCTGTGCGCGGCATTTTCCAAGC
>JAOUZG010029442.1:0-15772 GCA_026289955.1 Argiope argentata
TCAAATCAACAACAAATGTACATGTAACACCTGAGTATGTATTCGCTATTCATGTAAACAAATTCCATCACTTTTTTCAATCGCATTTCATAATAATGATTCCAATAAACGCACAGAGCAATTCCATCATCACCACAAAATAACATTTCTGCCTCAACCCAAAAAATAAACCTGAGAAATTAAATGGCTGACATAAGATAGATACTAATATAAAGTGATATAAAACAACTAACAAATATGTTTCATATAACAGAAGGATGTTGACGTTCATATTTAAGAGAATTTTCTACGACCAAAAAATGGACGACGATGATGTTCGAAAATATATGCAAAAACGTATATGCAAATTTACTTTTAAATATTTACATTAAAATTAATTGCGTCGAAACTTTCCTTTTCGGTGTCAACTATAATTTTAAAAAAATATATAACTTGATCTTTTAAATTAAACAAATTTGTTCTTCGATGAAAAACGCAATATTTGATTTTTATTATGCTATAGAGATAAAATCAATAAATACAGAAAGTACCTTGATTTTATATAGAGATTATATAAAAAAACATTTCAAAACATATTAGAAACTTTAAAAATATTTTTATAAAAGAATAGGGGAGGTCAAAAAAGTGGGGCCACAGTGGCAAAGCCAACAAGATATTAACATCTCAGTATGTAACCGTATATTCAGTAGAATGTTTAGATATCCTTTAAACAATACATTTTTGGCTTAATTATTATTTTAATATGAATATTTTACATAATTGATTTTGATTTAATGAACTTATTAATTTAATTCCATAACAACGACTTTTTAACTTAAAATTTTAATTTTATACTTATTTTTTAAACTTAATACTAAGCTTTCGGTATAAGTAGGGTTAAGTGTCCTTAGGATCCAAATAAGGTATTGTATCTTAATGTATCTTACATTAAGGTACATTATTTATTTATTTGCATTTAAGGTCATTATAAATCTTTCAGAAAGACAATATTAATTTCATGTTGTAGTCAAATTAATTATATTAAATTATTAGTCTAATATTTATAAATTTCTAGTTATTTAATATAGAGTGAGCCAAAAAAAGGAAAGAAATTTATATTATATATTATTTTTACAATTAGAACATGGATTACATATCGAGAAAAGGCCTTAAGGGTTAAATGACCGTGATGGTAAGAGGTTTTTTAGGGATTCCTAATGTAAAAATATGAAATGATACAAAAAAATATTAAATTTTAATAGAAATAGCTCCAATGAAAAAAAAAATACTAACACTCAATTTAGCCAGTCACCATAATGGAATCTTTTTTACCTATATAAAAGTATCTGTGTGAGTGTTTTTTTTTAAAAAAGGTGATAGCTAAATGTCAAAGGAATTTTTTATATATATATTTGCATAAAATTCAAAGTAGTTAATATTAAAATTTCTCCCTCAAATAAATCAATAAGCAGCATTTATTTAAGTGATTTTTTTTAATTTTCAGTAAATAAATAAGATATAATAAATATCTAAAAAGTAGTAAAATCAATAATAACTAGCTCCAGATCAAAATATATGTTGATTTCGTAAAGAAATTAAGATGTCAAACAGAAAAAGTATAAACTAAGAATTTACCAAAAGAAAAAAAGTACTACAAAAAGAATGAACAATGAATTTTCCGATTGGCAAAAGATATTTTTGATTGAATGAAAATAAAATTATCTAATTTAAGTAACCGTGATTCCATATTTTAATTAAACAGCAATCTGCAGTGACAGTAATTATTGGTCAAAAAATATATCGTTCTAAAATACAGTACACTAGTAGAGAAGTGTTTTTTTTTCTTCAATTTTTTAATTTTTTTTTAAAAAAGGCATTTATTTAATTTAATATGTTTATTCAATTCAAAAACTAAATTTAAAAATACATAAGTTTAAGATCCTTCATGAATAAAATTCTTTGATAAATTTAAAATTGGTAAAATGTTCACAAACATTGCTTTTTTCAGATAAATAAATCGATTTTTGGTAACTAACTGACATATTTTGCTCATTGTTTGGCATTTATATTACTCATTACTCATTTGTGATTTTTAGTTAAGATCATATTTTTAAAAAATATAAATTGTTAGGATACAGGTTAAATAGTTATATAGAATATTTTGAATACATAAGCAAGAAATATTTGGTCATCTAAATAGTATTAAATACAATAATCGAAATGGGAACGTCATCTATCTAGGTGCAATCTTATATAGTATACAATCTTATTCCAATACATCATTAGGAATAACTTGAATGGCACTGACATATTTCACGGTACATCAAACTAGACATGCAAAATTGGATTTACAACGATTAATTGACAGTAAGCTTTTCGATGCCATTGATTTTTAAAGTCAGAATCCAATATCACAACACACTTCAGACCCAACGATTTATCTCATAATCCTCCCATCTGTATCTTCTTCAAGGATGCTCTAACCTGATAGTAAAACGTTCGCATACCACAAATAATTGGATAAACTCATACAGAACAACATCCGGTTGATGGATAGACCAAGATCAGTCAAAGAATCTCCCAGCTTTAAATCAAGAAAACATTTAGGGTTTCTAAAATCCTTACAGTCATACGTTGGACTAAGCATGCAATATTTGATCCATACGGTTTGGCAACAGCTTTTCGAAGACAAGTCCCTGGAATCAGTCCTCCGACGCGTGTTTTCATCTCCGCATCAACCCTCCTGACGTCATCGAGGAGTCGTCCAGCTACCCTCGGTACAGGTGGCTAGTGGAATGCCAATTACAACCTCACGAGTCACTTCCTGACTAGTGTTATGATCAAGTGCACGCGCACTCTTTGACGATCATCCCCTTCTGCCTGGTCACCACCAGCTCAGGTGGTTGTTTGTCGTTGTAGTGCAGCAGATCGAGAGGTCTAAGCTTCCTCGGGGCACAGCAAGGGCGCGACACCTTACGTCCCTTAAAGTTCAGGATACTCTGCATGAGAGCATGCGTGCTGGCGAAATCGTCAGTCGCATCTCTGCACCTTCCTTTGCAGTAGTATGCCTCGAATTCAACAGGTTGGACGATCCAGTCCCACCCGATGTCCTTGAATCGAATCCTTAGAGGTCGCCTGCAACATTCGCGTCCACAGGCGGATCTCTTGGATCGAACTCCAGCTGTGGATTCCCGAAGCAGGATTTCGAGCTTGGCCCCGCAACACCGGAGGCAGGGGAGAGTGAGGAGGAGTTCCTGTTCGTCCTGCCTCCATCTCCTGAGGATGTCTGAGACATCTGAGATGGAAGAGTTGGGAAACCTCAGCCTGGCCCACAGGATGCGTGAGTCATGTTCTATTTCGGGATGGAACTCGACGTAGGAATCTCTTTCACAATCTGGAAGGAAAATAAAATGCATCATGGTAAGGTTTGCTGACACAAGAACATTTAAAAAAACCATTAAAAATCCGTATTCATAAAAAAAAGACACATAAAAAAGAAGGAGACATGTTTAAAAGATATAGAAGAAAATAAGGCGTGATTCTTAAAATTTTAAGAACCACTGTTATAATGCTTTGCTATCACAGAAAATGTATTTGGATAGTTATTAAAATATAAAGAAATGAAAATGTAAATTGTAGGATAGAAAAACTTATGCCGTGGTATTATCCTCATTTTCAAACTGCAAGATATTATAACCTTTATAAATAATAATAAAGGAATATTACCAAAAAGATTTTTTTAAAAAAAATCTTTATTTTGGAAAAGAAATTAAACTTTAATATTCATAAAGAGATAAAATTAGTATTTGTATACACCAGATGGCAGCACAACTTTATTTTGGAGGGTTCGTTTATTAAATTAATTACAAAAAAAAATATGTCTTCATTGCAAATTGAATATAATTCACTAAGTAAGGCTTTTACCTTAATGTAAGGCTAAGTTTTAAGATTTGCAAATAATCGTATTTACACTTATAACTCCTTGCTGTATAAAAAAGGGGGAGGGGAATTACTATTTTCTCCTGACAATACAATAACTCGTGTTTGTTATGAAAGTCAATAGATGGCAGCACTACATTTATATCACTTTTTCCAAATATATAGTGATAAATCATTGAAAATAATTTTAATGTTAAATTATTAAAGAAAATGTCACATTAAAACAACAGAAAATATTCTAACTAACTAATTAAATAACAATATTATTTTTAAAAACGAAAATAAATCTAATAAAGATAAATTTTTTTACGAATTATGGCAATACTAAACAGTAGTTGAAAGACGTATCTCTTTTGGTGGGAATTGTATTTCTTCATAATATATTTTGCTTGTCCACATTATCTTTATAAATTTAAATCCCTTTAAATCAATCAAGAAATTAAATGATCATTTTTAAAACCAAATAATTTCTATTAAAAGTGGTATAAAACAATCCAATTTTTACTCTCCTATTGACTTCTTGACTGCTCGCCTGATTAGTTACATTTTCATTACAAATCAAAACTACACAAAGATGATTGAGAACTGCTTCAATAAGTTGCAATTTTAGGAATAAGATATCTTTTGAAAGCATAGCTCTTCTCCAAACTTTCTTATTTTAATTTTTTGAACTGGTTAAGAGATTTAATTAAAACTACATTTAACTGATACAAATATACCATGCGGACTTTTGAAACTAAAAAGAAAAATGATGCCCTTTTTTAAACATTGTAATTTTTTTTCACTACCTGGTATACTTAATTTAGTAATGGGAAATCGGACGAAATAACCGAAATAATTTTTCATCAAATTTACAAGTCTTGAAATTTAAGTAATCATACAATGTTTTGGAAATTTAATTGCAAAAATATTTATTGACGAAAATTAATCATTGCAGTTGCTTGTTCCAGATGATAAATGAAGATACATTTTGAAGTTGTAATCTTTCCTTATGCTCATTAATCCGAAAATTTTTCGTAAAATTAAATGGCATCTCGGAGATCTAGTTCGAAATATCGTTGTCTAATGATGTTTCAAGTTTGATTCATTCGCTTATCTTTAAGTTTTAAAAATTGTAATTTTAATTTTAGCAATGTTAATATACCAACAAAAAAATTTGTATCTGGTATCATCACAAGCTAGAAAACTGAAAATATAAAAACTGCAACAGTAACATCTACTGATAAAAATGTACTTAATTTTTTTTTATTTTTAAATTATAAAAATTTGAAAAGAATTTTTAAATTTGAAATGAACTTTGCATAGTACCAGATTCCAAATTCATTGAGGAAAAACTACTTTTTGATCAGCTATTGATTTAAAAATTTATTTAAAATTTTGAAAAACCGTTTCTTATTGTACAATTTTAACCCCAGGAAGTATATTATGGAACATTTGGTAGTTCTAGTAACAAAGGTTTCCTGTCAGAGTATTTTTTTAAAAAAATTGTCGAATCACAAAATTTAAAAATAATATTAACCGCTAAACATTTTCATATTGAAATTAGCTCTCTTGCTGCAATCGCATAAATTTTTCTATAATTTTTTTATATCATGACCATTTTCAAATGATGATTTTATAAAACCTTAAAAGTTTTATAAAAGTTTAAAATAAGGTCAATATTTTAATAATTGACCGTTTCAATCTATTTGAATAACTAGACTTAACATCGGGGTCAGCTGATAAACACCCCTATGACTTACTCCATAACTTGACTTTAAGACTCTATTGCACTTGCGGATGGGCAGTGGATTTCAAAAAAGAAGTTGCGCAGTCTATTCCAATGTTCATCATTCAATTAAAAAGTAATTCCATTCTTATATGAAAATGAAATAAAAGTTTCCAAAATGATTCTTAAAAAAATCAGTTCATTTCACTTCCTGTTATTAGTTTGCACTCTTCCTATCTGTATTTATAAATCTTGTTAAAATTTTCAATCGTTAATGAAATTCTTTTTATTCATCCACTCAAGTTCAAATCTATTTTTTTAAACTTTTAGTTGATGACACGTGATGCCAATACAGTTTTTTCAGATATTGGTTCATTAATTTAACAATTAATTTTCAATTCTTTAAAAAGAGTTTTAGTTTGAATGTTGTAATGAAAATATAGTTTTAGTAGTTTGTAATGAAAACTGAAATCCACAGACAATAGCTCAATCAGTAAAATGCGAGGACTACAATTTTATTTTTCACGCAAAGGCGAAGAATGCGAGTTCAAAATCAATAATTTTTTGATAAATGATTTATATTAATTATAATTATTTAACAAAATGTGACCAAAATAAAAAAAATCTTTGTTGACCTAAGTAAGAATTGACTTATTTTTTATAATACTTGTTTTATATTTTAATAAATCACCTCAATTATGTTATTTTTTATTGTAGAACTTTAAAAATTGAAAATAAAAATTAAAGCTGCTTTTCTCAAGAAAAATACAAACATTAAGGGGTTAAATTAGTGTTTTATATTCAATTCTAGCTATACATAAAACGTCCATATAGTAGCTGTGAGCAAATATAAAATTCAAATTTACTGTGTTAGGTTCGTTGGCCATTAAAACAAAATAATATCTGGAATGCTGAATCTCTACAAAAGATGTAAGGTAAAATTTCTTTTACGTAGATATAATATCACCTCAAAATCCTAATAAATCTGATCTATTGGAGAAGAGTTTTTATAATAATAAAAATTATTAATTAATTTTTAAACTTTTATTCAGCTTAAAAGTTTATTTCTGAGAAAAAAAAATAATTCTGGAGAAAAAGAATGGATAAATAAGAATTATTTCTTTTCTGCAAAATATAAAGTATAATAGACTCAATAATTTGGAAATATGTTTCTATTAGTGATTCTAATAAAATAAGTAATAAATAAAGGCCTTGTAATGTGCAAAAGAATTTTTAAGATATTTTTTTAAATTCTCCGTCCATTTATTATAAAGAGTGTTTAATAAATGAATGGAGAAAATTTATTATAAAGTTTTGTTCTTTTACTTTAAATTTTATTCGAAATTTTTGTAATTATTATTTAAAAAGGAAAGCTGTTGTGATCGAAATCGAACTATTTTATACGAATTTTTTATATTTCAAATATGAAGGAAAAAAATTGATTTTAAATTTTTATTAATTAATAATTTTTGCAATCTTTAATCATCGATCCAATAGTAATTATTTTATCGAGTAAAAAATAAACTCGAATAAAAAAATTATTATTCATTACAGAAGCAGATACCCTTATTTAATTTTTTACTCGAGTTTCTTAGCAATATTATCAATATTTTTAATAAATTTTAGGGGTAATTTCGTATAAAGTTTCAAAAATATTAAAGTTAAAAAATGCTTATTTTGTATTATGAAAAGTAAATGAAATATTTTTCGCAAATCCTAAATTTTAATATTAAGTTTTATTTTAAGAAAAACAATAGCGATTGATTTTGGAAACTTGAGACTGCAATTTTGATCTCAAAAAAAAAAAAAACACCCTCAAAAAATTGAAGAGAATTTTTAGACCAAACACAGGAACTCAATATTATTTTATAGCATTATTTTTTAAGTATATAGAATCAATCATATTCTTAAAATTATTAATTATATAATTATTATAATTCTTAAAATTATTCTTAACAATATTAATATTAAATTATATTAAATTAAAACTTATAAATTTATAAAGTGAAATACATTGTAAAAAAAATAGTTCAAAATTGTTAAGTTACATAAATGTTTTTAGATATATAGAATTTCAGAAAAATACGTCTGGTAGAAACTTTAAAGAGAATAAAGAAGGAAAGATATTGAAAAAAGCCAATGTTTCAATATTATTATGAAGCATAATTTTTTAGCTAAAATGAATTTAATTGCTTTTTTAAAAATATATCTAATAAACTTTATATAAAATAATTACTTAAATTCCTTTAAAGGCCACAGAAAGACCATTCCTAATATCTCATGACGAATTGGTTTTTCTTTTTTAAACAGAAATAATTCCTTTCGCAAATTTGAAACTTCTGTTTTAAAATAAAATATTTTCC
Organism: Argiope argentata; assembly: GCA_026289955.1. Lineage (NCBI taxonomy): Eukaryota > Metazoa > Arthropoda > Arachnida > Araneae > Araneidae > Argiope > Argiope argentata. Next base: position 7,990 of record JAOUZG010029442.1, read on the forward strand.
AAAATAAAGTTGTGAAAATAACAGAAAAAAATCAAGGTTTTAATATAATTACGAAACTTTTTTTTTTCTTTTGTTGAATAGAATTTCCTCATGTGATTAAAAGTATATTCATTAGAAAATTTATATGAAATAATACTCTTTTAAATTAAATTTATTTCCTTTCAAAATTGCTGAAGAAATATATTTTAATTTTTAATATTTAAAATGTTTAGATGGAATTTGATACTTTTATTTGTTATACAAAATTAAACTTTTTTAATAAAGAATAACACCCATTTTATTTTTATCATTTTTAATTTATTTCTTAGTTATTGTTTAAAATATTTTTCAGGCCATTTTCTTACCATCTAGTAATTGCAATTTTTTTTCCTTTATTGTTGTTGCTATACACGTTATTTCTATCAGCGACAAGGTTTTTTTTTAATTAATGTGAAATTTTATAACTTTAGTCATCACTGGCGACAATTGTAACGTTTATATTTAAGTCCTATGTATTCAATTTTGGCTAATTTTAAAATTAAAGTTTAGAAAATATATCAAACTTTTAAAACTTTTTTAAAGAATACAAATGCATTTCACATACAATAGTTTTCACATTTAAGACTTACAAAAAACTAAGACATTATCAAATGTTTTTAAAGAATAAATTTAAAATTTGATAGAAAAATTCATATTAGCAATTGAGCAAAGTTAGTCAGCCTTATTATTGATTATTCTATATACATTATGTTATTATATCAATCATTATTAAAGGTGAGGAATTATCCAAAGTATTCAAATTATCATATATAAAAACATTATATTTTGGAGAATATTTTTAAAAAAAGGAAGGACTATGAAATTTAATATATTTTAAAAATAATATATACTAATAAAAAATTTAATATATAAATATATTGTAAATATTCTTATATTATCTAAGACATTTAATTTTAGCAATTATCCATGGTCAACTTGGAACTGGGAAATTTGAAGTCAAAAGAAAGTTTCAATTATCTTAAATTAAGTCACTGAATTTTAATATATGTGAGTATAAAAAATAAAAATTAACTGATGTGGGAAAAAATATCAAGTAATTATTTTTAATCTAGAGAAAGGAAAGAAAAATCATTTAAAATCGAACTACCTGCTTTCACCAGTAATGCAAAACGTGAAAAATAATAAAAGATATTTTTTTGTTTGAATGATAATCACGAGAGAAATAAAATAATAAAATTTGACAATGGAATTATCGCGATGTTTATCGGATTTTATCTTTTTATTAGATTGATAAGAAAGCAAAACCAAACGATTTCTGACCTGTGTGATGAAAGGTGAGTAATTCTTGCTCACTCCTCTTAACATTCCTCAAATACTTCCTCGTCATCTTTTGCATCTCGTCCCGTGTGGTGTTCACTTGTCGCATGTCCGGCAGTCGCCTCATGCCCAGACTGGCCAAGATCCGACGCTGGAACGAAACCACCTCCCGCTGGGCCTCGGGTTCGAGCCAAGCCGCCGTCACACTCACGAGGATTGCCACCAGAGCCGACCAGCTCACAAGCATCGCCCCTTAACGCCACTGCATGCGAGCGCTCACTCAAACTTCACCACGCCTGCCACCGGTGAAAAGTAGCGCTTGGCGAAACGCGTGCCAACTGGCGATCGCCGGATTGGCGACTGAATCGATTCTTTTCCAACCGACTCGTTCTCAGAATGAATCGATTCAGCAGTGACTCAAGTCGGCTCGAATCGGTCGGGTTCGGAAGTCGAAAGCACAGCCTTCTCCGCGATTGCACTTCTTATTACTCCAAAAAATGAATCATTTCATCGGAAGTGAGGGGTTGGCGAGGCAGCGTGGGTGATGATTCGAATTTATTTTTTTTGTTATAACTTTTTTCCTCCTCTAACAGTTTTTAACAATGAATGAAAACGCCTTCGCAGAGGGAAAAGAAAACTGTTCTTTAACTTTTCCGAGCGCAAAGTCTTGCGGAGAGCGAAGTTCGGGAAGTTTTTCTGACAGTTCGAATGCGAAGTTTATGAAAAAGTTTGTACGGCCGGGCGGACGTCATGCTGCTGCGGGATTCGTTCGTTTTTGGACTGGATTTTCCACCCTTTTGTGTTGTGTCGGGTTTGTTTTGCGGTTTCGTTCCGCGCCGGAGATGTTCTGGGAAGTGGACGATTGTTCGGAGGAATTCCCCACCTGGGCAGGTGATTGTAGAGGCGGGTGGGGGTGGGGGCACGCGACGGTCCCTCACGAAAAGAACCTAATTGCGCAGTAAAAGCTGAAGCGGGTTTTTTTTTGCGACTTCGAACTTTCATTATGTTTCAAAATCATTTTAACTTTCCATTTATTTATTTTTTCGTTTCTTTTGTTACTTAAGATAACGTTATGTATTCATTTTATTATTAATATTAATATTTACTTATTCAAATTCTTCAATTCATTTTATAAGATTAATGCACTTAATTTAAATTTCTGACAAAATATAATTGGAGAAGAAAAAGTTCTTTTTATTTTTTCAATTCCTACTATTAGCTCAAAATCTCCCTATGTGTATATGTAAATCTTGTTCACATTTTTAAATAGATTTTATTCGTCAAAATAGATTTTATTCGTTAAATAGATTTTATTCGTTCAAATACATTGAAAAATTGTAGTGGATAACATTTGATGTTAATACAGTTTTTTCAAATATTAATCCATGCATTAAATTTAATTCATTTTCAATACTTTAAATAGAGTTTTAGCATTTTGTAATGAAAATTGAAATCTGCAGGTAGTCTCTAAATTGTTAAAATGCAAGGATTTAAGTATTTTTCCCTTGAAGGGGGAAGAATGCGAATTCAGATCTTGCAAAAATCAATAGTTTCTTGATAAGTTATCTGTATTAATTGTAATTACTTACTACAAAATAACTAAATAAAAATTTTGTTGACCTAAATAGGAATTGATATTATTAATTAATTAAGAAAATATATATATATACAATTTCTTATTTATATATATATAGGCTCTCAATTACCCTATAAACTTTTATCCTTATTACATCTTTTTATCTATTTTAATCCAATTTTTTTATAAATAATTTTACGTTGCAAATTTTGTCATACGAAACCAACCTTATAATTACAGATCCATAATAATTAAAGTTGCTTTCAGTATATCGCATATAAAAAATAACTTTTGAAACTTAATAGTAATATTTAAAAAAAAAGGAAATTTTAAAAAATTAACAGAGTTTATATAATATCTGATTAAAGAATAGATTATTTTATAAAAATATAAAACTGCATATTTTTTTTAGAATTAAAAATAACATAACATAAAACCTAAAGATAGAATTATTCAAGAATGTTTTTAGAATAATTTTTTTCAATAATTGATTTTAATTTGATTAAGCTCGACTAAGCCCCCTTTATATGCAATTTTTATAAAAGGCATATTAATTTTTATAATAATTGAAATTATAAATTAAAATAATTCATAGAATAAGGGGAAAAACCCATCGGGACTCAATTCTCTTAAAATTGTAGAGCCTCTTGGCAATTGCTTATTTAATAATTCGTTTCTGTCTGTAAAGTATTCTCTCTTCCCCTAAAAATCTCCTTGACAGTCATTTATTACCTCGTAGGCAATGCATTTCTTTATTAGTTCAATGCGATTGTTTTTAAATATCACAGTGTTTTGCTTAATTAGTTGGTCTAAAAGAGGAAATATCCTTAAATTATTATTATAAAAAGGTCTTTCTTTTTATATTAAAAAGAGCGATTCTTTAAGTTGTTGTAGTTCAATTTATCTAAAGAAATATCTTCCTTAAATTTATTATTAAGGAACAAATTAAATTTATTATTTATTATTAAGGATCCAAATTTATTATTAAGGATCCAAAAAAACTTTGTCCAGCATTTATTATTTAAAAAAATATCCCATGTCCTATATATTTCATTTCATATAATCACCTGCTCAAAATGATGTTTTTCTAGGTTTTTATTTGCCATAGTCATTAACCTATTTTTTTTTAAAAAAATCAGAGCTTTTGCAAATGCAATGGCAACACGATATTAAAAGCTTATTATTTTTGAGATGCTCGTGCAGATAATAAAATTTTTATTTTATCACCTACGGATTTTTGTTAACGCCACAAGCCTCATCCCAAAAACAATATCATGCTCTGACATGATGAAAATTACAATACCAATTTTATGGTATGCAAATAAAGAAAACTGAATTTCTGTTTTTAATTAAGAATTTCATAAAAATTGGAGTACCGATGAGACCTGGTGGTAAGATTTTGATTTTCCAATTAAATAGAATGATTAAATCCATTTTTTAAAAAAGTTTTCGTAATGTTATTCTTCTGACTATTTGCTGCATATGTAGACCTGGATCAACTTGAAATTGTTTTCAGCAATCAGGTGTGCCTCCGCTGATAATGTGAAGGGTGGTTATTTGCGTAGGTATCACACTGGTTCTTTGACAATAGCTCGAAAGGATGATATGCATAAAACAAGTAATATTTTTTAAAAAAAAATAAGTTAATTTATACAACAAAGAAAATTTTTATTCTAGTCATTTTTTTATTAAATAATGGCAATTAATATAAATAATTTATCAAAAAGTGATTGATTATTGCAATAATTGCTTGCATCCTTCACATTCAAGTTAAAAATACAGGAACTTTCTTATTTTAACAATTGAGCTACTGCCTGTCGATTTCAATTGTCATTACAAACTGCTAAACCTCTACTTAAAGTATTAAAAACTAATGAAATTTAATGAATGAATTGATATTTGAAAAAACTGCATTAACATCGAATGTCATCCTCTGCGAGTCTAAAAAAATGCATTTGAACCTGAGTGGAGGAATGAAAAGTACTTTGTTAAATGATTGAAAAATGTATAGAGAGAGAGAGAAAAAGAAAGAGTGTGAACTAATAGCAGGAATTGAAAAATAAAAACACTTTTTTCTCAGTGCAATAATTTTATAAGATGAATTATAGACTAAGAATAATTAAATATTAATAAAATAATACATAATCTTTACTTATAATAAAACACAATGTGTGTGTGTGTGTGTGTGTGTGTGTGTGTGTGTGTGTGTGTGTGTGTGTGTGTGTGTGTGTGTGTGTGTGTGTGTTGACACTGTACAGGCCAGACTGTTTGACTTATAGCTTCCAAATTAGGTGCATGTATACCTTTGGAACCTGGAATGTGCACCTCGGAGCACTTTTTTTCAACTTTTACTTAAAATTTTAATTAATTAAAAAATAAGCGAAATTTTGACGTTTTTTTGCTATAACTTCTTAAAATATTACAGCAAAAAATTAACTTTTGCATCAAATTAAAGCTTAAAAAAATTAGCTTTTCAATGATACATTCAAATTAAAATTCTATTTTGGATGAATTTTTAAACATCTAATTTAATCGTATTTTTCAGCAATTTATTTCGCATAAAATAAAAATAAAATTTTATCTTCACAAGGATCTAAAAAAATTACCTTTTAAAAATATGTTGTCATCACATTTTCAGAAAATCTCACTAAAAAAATGAATTGATTACTAACAAAAATAAAACAGAAAAATATACTTTTCATCACGTGATTATCTTTACTTATAATAAAGCACAATGTGTGTGTGTGTGTGTTGGCGCTCTACAGACCAGACCGTTCACCCTACAACTGCCAAATTCGTTACATGTATACCTTAGGGGCCGGAAATATGCAACTCGGAGCCCCTTTTCTTGAAATTTTAATTAAAATTTGATTTAATTAAAAAATAAAACAGAAGAATATAATTTTCATCACTTGATAAATAGGAACTGTGATATTTTTTAAACAATAAATGCAAGAGAAAATTTTTCTTGATCGTTTGCAATATCAAAATTATCAATTCAATTAAAGAATTAAAATAAATAAAAATACAAAGTAAAAGTATATTACAAAAGTGTGACAGTTAAAACTGAAAAAAGACTTTTTAGAAAAACACCAAACGATAATCTTCTAAGAACGAGATTAATCATTTAAAAGTAAGAAATCTTAAACGAACTAGAAGATGACGTCATTTCAAAGAAACGACGAACAAAAAGCAATTGATGTTAAGTAGAAGTAAAATATATTTGCATTCGTGTTTTTTTAAATTTTTTTTAAACAACAAGATATGCTTTGAATTGTTACTTTTACTTATGTGAAGAAGATATATTGTGCAAATCAAAAAATTAGCCTTCGTGATTATAATTTATCAATTTAATGAATCATGCGAAATAAAAACGCATCTGCTTTCAACGAATCATACGTAAGATTAAAAGCTATACTGATAAAAGCAGGTCAGTTATTTGAAAACGCATCTTCTTTCAAACAAGCATACGTAATAATTAACAATGCAAAATTTGCAAAAGCAGATAAAAATGTTTTTTACCCGCATATTCAGGAGACATCCAAACTTTCTCACCAAAACAATTTCATGTTCTCACATGACAAAAAATAAATCAACTATCATTCCTAATTAAGCAGATAAAAATGTAATATTCAGCACGTGTCTGCATAAAATGAAGCAAATAAGAAACATGATATTTTTGGAAAATAAATGCAATGAAACGTTTTCTATTATATTATATAATGCATATATTACTAATCCAATTAAACAGTTTTATTTAAGGAAAATATGGCTTAACATCTACAAGGTATCTTCTGTAATCGGAGCCCAGCATCTAATTTCTTAATTTATTTGGGAGAGACATACATCTCTTAATAAATGGTCTAAGTGAAATATATAATTTGTAGATTGATGGAAAAATTGCTGATAAATTATGAATTTTAAATTTTTCATATATCATCCGCTCTGTGAAACAAATTAAACAAAATATTCTATATACAAAGAAATAAAAAAAGTGCCATTCCAATCAACTAAAGCAATCATCAAAGCTGATCGATCTATGAAAATGTCAATATAACTATTAGATAAAAACTTTCGATTTTAGATCACTTTATCAACATCTAAAAGAATCCTATCAGGGTTACTCTAGAATAATTGGCCTAGATTACGAAAATTATGATTGTTCTAAACTTGCAATATTCTTAACTGAATAAATCAGCCAGATTTGATCCCAGAAGATAGAAGTATTTATTTATTTATTTAGAAATTAAAATAGAAATTCATTTAATCTGTGAAATGTTTGCTGTATAATTCCTTGAGATATTATAAATTATAAAAAAATAATAATGTTTTAATTAAAACTTCAATGTCGGACTACTCTGCTTTCAGTTCTTAGTTTTATTTAAAGACATGCTTGGATTGAGTAAAGATAGAGTAAAGTTTCATCATTTCCACTTTATTTTAAAACCGAATTTTACTTGCACTGATAGAAAATCAGAGAGAGACGCGGAGTTCAAAGATCAGGACTTCTTAAGGCCTACATAATAGTATAAGTGAATTATAGGACAATTGAAATTTAAAGCTTAAAAATATTTTGCTGAAAAACTTACTATGACGCCAAGTTATATAAAAAAATTGATTGAACCCTTTAGTCGGCATTAATATTGGCGAACCGGCTGGTCACCAAAGGCTAGTAAATAAATAAAGTAACGATGATTTATCCCTCTGAGATAATTTTCCTGCTTTTTTTCTTACAAGGATTAAGTTAATCGTGGCAGCTTTAATCTTTATCTTTATCTTTATCTTTATTTATCTTTATCTTTATCTTTATCTTTTCTTTATCTTTATCTTTATCTTTATCTTTTCTTTATCTTTATCTTTATCTTTACTTATAATAAAGCACAATGTGTGTGTGTGTGTGTGTGTGTGTGT